>PVIC010027544.1:0-23790 GCA_004025085.1 Thryonomys swinderianus
AAAAAAAAAAAAAAAAAAATCTTTATCCGGTCTCCAGTTGATAAGAATTTGGGCTATTTCCAAGATGTAGATATTATAAACTGAGCTACTGTAAACAAGAAAACACATATGTTGCTGTGGTATAATGCCTTTAATTCTTTTTTTTTTTTTTTGAGACAGGGTCTCACTTTGTAGTTCAGACTGGCCCTGAGCTCACTATGTAGCCCAGGCAAGCCTCAAATTCAGCAATCCTCCTGTCTCTGCCTCCCAAGTTCTGGGATTACAGGCATGAGCCACCATGCCCGGCAATGCTTTTAATTATTTCATGAATATACCCAGCAGGGAAATAGCACAGTGAAACAGACATCTAACCTTATTTTTTTGAGGAATTTCCACACTGATCTCCACATTGTCTGCACCAATCTACATTCCCTCCAACAGTGGAGGAGGATTCCTTTTCCCTCCAGTTTGTTGTTGGTTGATTTCTTGATACTAGCTATTTTTTTCAGGAGTAAGGACGAATCTCAGAGTTGTTCTCATCTGCATCTCTTGAATGACCAGTGATGAGTGTAAGTCAACACACATCAGTTATAACCCTCAGCGTTAATCACCTCAATTCATGAATTAAGGGAAATATACTGGCAGAATAAATCGAGATGCAAAATCCAGCAATATGTTGTATCAAAGAAACAAACCAAATTCAAGAAGAAATCTATGGGCTGATAGCAAAAGGATGGAAAACAATTCCCCGTGTGACAAGAAACCACAAAAAAGAGGGAGTGGCTATTTTATTTGCAGACAAGGTAGACTTGAAACCAAAACTAATAAAGAGACACAAAGGAGGTCACTATATCTTTGTACAGGGAGCAATCCAAGAGGAAGAGTTGACAATCATAAATATGTATCCACTGAATATTAGCACATCCAACTATACAAAACAAATATTAAGAGATAAGAAAAGCCAAATAAGAACTAATACAATAGTAGGGGGGATCTTAACACTCAACTCTTACAAATACATTGACTAGAAAAAAAAAATCAACAATGAAATACTAGAACTGAACCAAACTTTTTACTTCATGTATGTTTCTGGAGTATTCCATGACATCAAATGGGAATATACACTCTTCTAAACTATAATATGTCATTCTCCAAAATAGACTACATATTGGTTTATAGAACTTGTTTGAGTAAATGCAAAGGAATTAAGGTTATCCCCGTACACTCTCAGACCACAGTGCCTTGAAAATGGAGATAAACAGCAAAAGAAATTTTAAGAATTTCGTTAACACATGGGAATCAAATAACACTCTTCTAAACAACCAATAGGTCATAGAAGAAATTAAAGAAAAAATTAAACAGTTTCTACAATGAGATGATAACACCAGTGCAACATGCAGGAATCTGTGGAGCACAAGAGAGGCAGCACTACAAGGACAACTCATAGCTATGAACATGCACACTAAGAAAACAGGGCGAGCCCGGATAAACAGCCTTATGTTCAACCTGCAGTTATCAAATGTTCATGGATGTGACTCTTCTCCACATGGATGTTATTTTAATAGCAATGCCTTTTGTCCCACTTTATTCCACTGAATTCAGTTAATAATAACCTGTCATCAATCTTTCATTATTCACCCATCTGGGTGATTAAAATGCAGGTGTCATGAACATGTAGCATCATTTTTCTATAGTCAAATAGATTCCTAATGTTCTTTTTTGGATGCTGTTAACATAAATTTTACTTTGTTATCCCCCATTCTTCTCATTAAACATCTTTAGCTTATGATAGAATAGGCTGAAACTTACAAAAAAACATTGTATCATGCATAAATTAGAGCTAGTTAGAAACATTAATAGGAAGGATCTCTTCTGTGTGGGCATTTAGGATTTTTTTCTCAACTGTACTACAGAGTGGTGTTTGTTTATTTGCTATGCTGTTTTCCCTATGTGATTTCTCTACATCTTGTGAGTCTCCCCTGGAATGTATTGTTCTATCCTTCATATGTAAGTTAACTGTAACATAAGCTTCAAGGTCTTATCTTTTTCTATTCTTTTTTTGGCATCTTCTCTCTAAAGCATGTGTTTGTCAGGAAGCATGAAGCCTTGCAGCGATCACTTTTTAATAAAACTCAAAATATTTTCACCCATTAAAAGGGTGTTATGTACAGATTTCTCAATTTTAATTAAAACATATCAATGCATTAAGTAAATAATTACTAAAATCCTCTTAAGACATGTTCAGTACCAATCTGCATTCAGTGCACTAACTTTACAATTCAGTCTAACTCATCATTGTAGTACACCCTCGTGCCACATAAAATCTTTCTTTCGAAAGTTCTCTTCTGACTCACCAAGAATTTAGGCTGTTAATGAGAATTTCTTTCTGAGGTTTCACCCTCACCCTTCTGGCTGTTGGCAACAAAGTTTCTGTGGAATTGCTTATCACTGGGCAATCAGCCATTACCCCTTAGCAAGTGTGATTCATATTTCTCAGCTTTTTAAAACGGTAATTTGTCTTTTCTGGCAGTCTGAATCAGCGGAGTCCCAAGAGCTCCTGTCTTCTTTTATCCTTTCTCCTACAGGGCTGAAGAATAGGAAAGTAGCGAGATTGCCCTGTTAGAAGTCTAGGAAGTCTTTTGCTCACTGTGATAAGAATTCAGTAATCGTTCTAAGCTTCTTCAAAAGAAAAAAAATCTAAAGAAAGAAGGAAGGAAGGAAAGGAGAGAGAGAGAGAGAGAGAGAGAGAGAGAGAGAGAGAGAGAGAGGAAGAAAGGAAAGAGGGAGGAAGATAGGTCCTTGTAAGGAAAGCATTTTTCTTCAAATTTACATCAGAGGTAAAGTTGAACTGTGGTTTAAAAGAATATTTGTCAACATCATTTTTCATCAGAAGTTAAAACAGCTCATGTGCTTTGGACATAGAGGTTTCAGAAGAGTTTTTGAAAGTTTTAAATCCTCACTACAGAACAAAACATTATAAATAAAACATTAAAAAGAGGTGTTTTAAAGTACAGCATAAAAGAGTAGAGAGGCACGTTTGCACTCAGTTATATACAGAGTTTCACTTTTTCATATCAATTGATTTAAATTGAGAGGATACTTCTCACTAGGAAAATTTTAACACACATTAAATTTGTACAAGCTATTATTTTATTCACAATGAGTAAGCATGATTTAATCACATACTATCACACACATATTGTCTCATTGGATTCAGAAGATTTTGAATGTTTCCTTTGGCAAAAGTCAGAAATTTTTCACAGAAGAGATTTAGGGTGACACTGTGGTAAAAAAGAACATAAAAAGGGTGCATGGAACTGGTAGTCATGACAATATTCCTATGAGACATCCTCTCCATAGGAACTGAATGGACTGGCACCATCAGCTGTGCCTGTGTAGTTCTTAAACTACTCACTTAAAATTTTATGTCTCATTACACAGCTGCTGGCAAGCAGGGACTAAATATCATGGATTAGGTAAGATCAGCAGGCCCTGAGAAATGCTCATCCTAACTGTATGTAGTTCAGGCCTAAGGATGGATCACCTTGCTGAGTTTTTCTAGAACCTTCTAGAACCACACTTGTACTTCCTTCCAACTTTTTTTTTTTTTTTTTTTTTTGGTGGTACTGGGGATCGAACTCAGCCTTTGTGCTTCCAAGGTAGATGCGCCAAATCCCCAGCCCTCATCTTTCTTAACATGTCAGACAATCCTTCTGGTTCAAAGAGCCCTCCTCCTCTTCTCTATTTCCTTTCTCTTTCCCCCATAGTATTTGTATTTTCTTCACTAAATGCCCTATACATCTGATTACCTATTTGCAGAAAGATGAAGAAATTGTCATTTTCTGTGTCAAAACTAAGGGAGAGAAGGTGGACTCTCCTCACAACATGCCTGTGCCAACTCCAGTGGTGTTTTCTGAACAAGCAACTGCATCTCTTTGAGTGTTTTGAATGTTGTTTTCTGGACTTTCCCAAATCTGCATGTCTTGTTTGAAATGTGACCCTCATCAGCAGGTGGTATTTCATGCGTTTTTTAAATCATCCCACACACAAACGGGAGGTTCCTTCTTTCAATGGAACGACCCATGCTTGGAAGAATGGATGAGCTAAATTTTGTTCCTATTTCACCTGACATGTTCTTCTTTTGTGAGAAGTTTCAGCCTGGCATTGAGAGATCAAGCTTGGAAAGATTTGTTTTATTTATTTTTACATTAACTACTCATCCATCATTACCTATCAGCTATGGTTATAACTGCTTTTGTTGTGTGAAGAAAAGATATACTTTATGATATATTTTCTCGATTGGAAAATATTACAAGGTAAGATAAAACTTGTAGATAACTGAAGCTAAATGTTCAGTTTACTACATTTTCGCCTATATGTGGGTATGTTCCAAATGCAATATTTACATAAAATTTATAGCCAATTTATTTTTAATTATAGTGCACTATCCGCTTAAGAAACATACTGACCATTAAGGGAGACATATCCTTGTTAATATTTTCCAGTCCAAAGAGGAAAACAAGTTGCAACAGGTTCACCCCTATATGTACTATATGCTTCATTAGCAAAATAGTACCTATATTCACTTAGAATGAGAAAATCGATATATTCATTTTCCAGATAAGGCACTCAAATTTGTTTTAATGTTACTAGGGAATTTAAAACACTCTATTAAAAAACTAAATATATATGGAAGAAAAATAGATAAGATGACTCATCACTCTTTAGGAAGGGTATGGTAAAGTATTTATCATTTATACATTTATACACATTTATACATTTTAAGAATGTTATCCAACACATAAATATAATCAGGAAGATAGTAGAGTGAGTAGAAGTTTATGGTACTAGGGGCTGGTGATTTAGCTCAAGTGGTAGCGTGCCAACCTTGGACATACAAGGACCCGAGTTCGGTCCCCGGTACCACAAAAAAAAAAAAAAAAAATTTATGCTACTGATAGAAAAATATGAATATTCACAGAAAACACTGGGAACTAGAGAAACTGGGCCAAATGCACTGAGACACTTAGTATATATAATAAATGCATAAACCTATTTCAGGAAAATATGCTCACTTGATAGAGTGGAGATAAAAATGTTTTAATATATGAGAAAATGCAATATTTACCATATTAGAGGAAAACCTTCTTTATGAAATCAAATACACCTACTTACATTAAAAAGAAAAAAAGATGGGGCCCAGGATTTAGCTCAATGGCACCACTCCTACCTTACAACTGTTGGAGCCTTAAGTTCAATCCCTGACTCCCTCCACAAAAAGAACAGATGATTGTGTGGTAAACTAGACTGTGAGTCGAAAGACAGAACAAAGTTGATACTAGTTAAACTATTTGATACTACACATTTAATAAAATAGAGCCAGAGGGAAGCAAGCCAATATATTTCATAAATATAGTTTTTATTAAAAACAAAACAGTAAAGCTCAAAAAATAAAAATGCTTCAAACAAATTTTAGAAGTTGCAAAATATAAAAATGTTATATTTTTATGACAGAAAATGGCTTTATCAACCAACTATGAGAAACTACAATTAAAAAAAAAAACATTGTGGACTGGAGATTTAGCTCAAAGATTCCAGTTCCTGCCTTGCAAACACAAGGTCCTGAGTTCAATCCCCAGTAATCACATACAATGCTGGGTGTGGTGACTCACGCCCACCAGCCATCAATACCACATACCACAGTGCCGGGTGTGGTGCCTAACGCCTGTAATCCCAGCACTCAGGAGGCAGACGCAGGAGGATTGCTGAGTTTGAGGCTTGCCTGGGCTACATAGTGAGCTCAGGGCCAGCCTGAACTACAAAGCCAGATCCTGTCTCAAAAAAAAAAAAAAAAAAAAAAAAAAAAAAAAAAAAAAAAAAAAAAAAAAAAAAAAAAAAAAAAAAAAAAAAAAAAAAAAAAAAAAAAAAAAAAAAAGTGATACATCAACAAATACATCTTAATATATCAGTAGAAAAATATGCACAGAATAAGAAATGATTAAATGTGTTTGTTACATTCAACAAAAGTTGAAGATAAATGTTTTATGTCACAAAGACTGTTCTAGGTTCTAGACAGAGCGCTGGGATTAAATGAAATATATTTAGACCATGTGGTTTATAGCCAACTAGAGAGCGTATACAATATAACATACACCAATGAGAACGTAGCCTAGTAATTCAGTCATATGCAGCCACAGGGGGGAAAAATATTTAACTTCAGAATCCCATCTCTTATCATTGGATAACAAAAATATTTCTAACTAAAGATAATATTTTGGAAGATACATAGAGTGTGGAAACATATCCTCACACATTGTATAATTAAATTTTTGTTTATTTTTTGGAGGAAAATTCCAAATGCTTGGAAGAATAACATTTGTCCACAAAATATCACTTTCCAGATTAGAACTTAAGAAAGCCTTCAGACTTATGGTTCATGCTATTAATTCAAGAAATTTACACAGTCTATTTTTCCCATTGTTTCAAAGGTGAAAAATTACAAGACAAGTTGCTCAGAGGTAGATTTTCCTGTGAAATTGATGGAATAAATAAATGCATTTTAAAGTTAAAAGTTCTTCCTAATAAATGTTTAATTGAAAAGTTTTTTTAAGAAAAACATTTCAGTAAAGCATCTTTGATCTCCTTTTCGTACACAAATACATATATCTAAATATGCATAAGCTCTTATATTTGGCATGATTATTAGCCATTTATACTTTGTGCACATTTATATTGTCTGAAATCTCTGCAATTATCATGTTTTGTTCATTTAAGAGGGAAAAGATGTCTTGATAGGAATGGCTGTTTATATTTTAGAAAACCTTGTAAAACATTTAGAACGTTAAAATTTGGTTTTGATACAGAATATAGAGTATTTAGAAGCTTTCATTTCATAGCACTTTTGTCTTCTGGAGTTCACATTGTTCTCACTTGGAAACTGCTGAGAGAATGTTCTACCTCACAGCCCGTGGTTCCTTTGTAAATTACAGCTTTCGATAGGTAGAAGCCTCCGAACTGTGGCGCCCCAACCTTTCTCGAAACTACGGGAAGTCAGTGGCCTCAAAATGTTTTAACTACCTTCGTGAGTCAGATTCAGTGCCAGCAGGTTTTACCATGCATCCCTTCAACTTCAACTAAGAATCTATATTAGCCCATTTTGGTAAATCCGTAATTCTCTAAAAGTTTTTTTTTTTTTTTCCTCAAACATTTTCTAGTAATGTATTTTTAAATTCTTTTTTGAGAATCAATACTGTTTCTCAGTAAAATACTGCAGTTTTGAACTTTCACATATTTATCGTAAACTTCTATGTATGTACGTCCCAGTGAAACGTTATTTTTAATTAATTCGTAAAGATCAAATAATGGTTATTCTTTGCCTATTTATTTATGGTTTTTGGTGAATATTAAAAGAGTATTAAGGAAATCTACAATAATATCCTGTACATCCATGTAGTAGGTTGTCTATTTTGTCATTAATAGTAGTTCTGTAGGAACTGAAGTCAATAAAAAGTTTGGATTGGTGGTACTTATATATTAGTGATAAAATAAATGTATAAATCAACGTAAATATAAATAGTGATTAAATATATAAATCTCAAAATACTCATTCTTTCTCCAATTGAAAAGATATTGAACCATAGTGGATGTGTGACGCCTTTAAAAGTAAACTCAAGGTTAATCTGTGCTTCAGACGGATTTCAGAGGGGGCAACCTCTTCACGCTGGCACAGTCTTTCTGGGCATGTTTGAAGATTTATAACTCGGAATCCTGCCCTCCGTAAAACACATTTGACACATGAGCATGGCCCCTGGGCATGGGTATGTTCCTCTCATCTGTCAGGTTGGCATCATTCCCGCTTACAATGCAGTTGGAATTCTGCCCCAAGGCATAGATGCCAAACGGTAAAATTTTAAATGAGACAGTGCATAGAATTCTCCTTGTTCCAAGTGGAGTGGCCACTGCAGCTGAACCCAGGCGGAGGCACCGAGCTGCCTTCCGTCTTCATTGGAATAGTTAGGCACGTGTTCAAAATGACGTAATTGACAGGTTTAGTATGTTGACACCTACTTCTTTTTCTATTAGTAAATCTTGTCTTTTAATAGAGATAACTGCTTTGAAAGTTATGTTGTTAATATTTTAATCACTTTATATCATAAAAATTATTTTATTCAAAACACAAAGAAATTTAAAACAAAACATACATATTTAAAAATCAGATAGTTGGCTGGGTGTGGTGGCTCACGCCTATCATCCCAGCACTCGGGAGGCAGAGACAGGAGGATTGCTGAGTTCAAGGCTTGCCTGGGCTTCATAGTGAGCTGAGGGCCAGCCTGAGCTACAAAACAAGACCCTGTCTCAAAAAAAAATCAGATATTTGGATTCACTGTAGTAGAGTATTTAGCTATGAATTAATTTTTGCTTAATTTTGCACATAATAAAATACCAGGAGATTTGGATGTGTGCATACGTGGAAAATATACATTCAAAGAGCAACTTAAAGTTAGTGCCAGTAAGAGAGAGCAATGCCTCCAGTTTCAATTATGCAATTTATTCTACCAGTCATTTAGATTATGAATTACTCAGTCTTTCATAAAATAAACGTCTGAGTTTTGATTCTATGAATTACAAAGAAAATCATTAGTAATTGGAGACTAAGCACAAAAATATTTTGTGGTAATATAACATAGATATTGATCTGTACATCAATTTTGGAGCTGAAGAATTATTACATTGGTTATTAAATACCAATCTGAGTGGATAAATATTTTTAATAAATGAAGCACTAGCATCACACTGCATTAAACATGGCACTGTCTAATTTGAAGTTCTCAACATTATTATTATAATTTTAATATATTAATTATGCATATATTTCATTTATAGTTAACTGGAATCATGGAATCCAAAAAAATATATGAAAATACCTATATTTGGTAATAATGAGTTTAATTTAGAAGTATTTTGCCTTTCTTGCACAGATACCAGATAACTAAATAATTAAAATAGAATATTTTCTTTAATCAACTACTTAGAGTTATATTGGCAAACATAAAAAAAGAACTAAAAGTTAATCTATGTTGTTTATTTTATTCTTAAGTAGCCAAATATAGTCTTTTGTCCAACCAAGTATTTTATATTATTTTAAACTTCATTATAGGTTGTTATCTCTGTTCTAATTAAACTAGTTGAAGAAATTTTAAAATACAGTTTACCATATGTGATCAATAAATAAACTTGAAAATAATATAATTCAGTATAAATGATTCAAATATATCTTAATTAATTAAAAGTAAATAACATGAAGAAATAAACTGTCTGCATTTATGTCAAACATGTATATTCAATAATCTAATAAATTCTGTATACACATGTCCATATTTCTTCAAAGTTAAACACATTCTTCTCAAATAATGTGCTTTAGACAAGAATCATACACATTTACATAAAACTTCATTTATTTTCTTGCGTGGTGAATCTGTGCTTTCCTCTCGAGAAATAGACATTTAAGCCATCATTTTCATTGTTCTGAATTAAAATAAGCACATGAATATACACAGTTCCTAGTACACTGTGCAGTGATTTCTAATAGAAAAGAGGCTGAACTCAGTTGAATCAAATTTTAGATGAGAAATTAATAAAAGGGCCCCCTAATCAAAACACCTATTGATAGAAGGCCAGGCAGGTAGCAGAACTCATTACTCAGCTTCTACATTATCCCTCTCCCTCTTCATTCATGCTCAAGCTACTGTACATAGATAAGAATGATAGATTCAGTCCTTTCCTCCCTATAATCCTGTCTAAATAGGTGCATCAAACTGTGTGTAAATGAAAGTTACATATCAAAGGTAACTCCTCTGCTACCCAAGGTATATGAAGGGGTTGGAAATATCGTAGTAAACTTCAAAGCAGGGCAAGTGAAAAGACAGTAAGGGTCTTGTGAGGCACATTAAGTTTCAATGTGGAACAGTCCATAATGATGGCTTTCAAGAGAGACGTAATAGCTCATGATTTGTTTATCCTATACAACTAACTACTCACCTGTGTTAAATATTGCAAATCTTTACATTTTGACAAAATGTGTCTTTACCCTCAAATCTCTTTTTTTTTTTTTTTTTTTTTTTTTTTGAGACAGGGTCTCACTTTGTAGTTCAGGCTGGCCCTGAGCTCACTATGTAGCCCAGGCAAGCCTCGAACTCAGCAATCTTCCTGTCTCTACCTTCCAAGTGCTGGGATTACAGGCGTGAGCCACCATGCCCGCCCCTCAAATCTCATTTTTGTGCTACATTCTCCACATGAGACTGGCTAAAGGGGCACCTTACGAGGATTTGTAGAGCACAAGGAAGAGTGGGTTGTAGATAAGCTGAGAGGACTACTGAAAACGTAAGTTGAGTACGATGATGGTGTTTTTGTTCTGTGCTTGTTGGTGCTGTTGGCTATTGATCCTCAGTGCTGTCTTCTTGGTGGTATATTCTGGCAACTGTTTTTGCCTATTTTAACACTTGTAATGGGGCACTATGACAATAGTTTCTAATACACTGAGGTTATGTCTCTGTCTTGCTTCAAACCTATCATTATGATCTCTCTGCCACAGAGATCAGTGATACCTGAGTGTGTCCTTTTCTGTTGTTGTGCCGTCTGTTTTTGGTTCCCATATGTCCTAGTTTTCCACACCTGTGAATACGATATAATCAGGCCACCACTTCTGCTCCTAATGTGTTTATGTTGCACCCCTGAACTCCCACCAAATCAAAGCAGACCCCTCCGTCTTCATCAAAATCGAACTGACCCTTTTCTTATTTTCTGAAGCATTAGGAATTATCGGTATTGCCTCATATTTCAGTCCACACAGTCCCAAGAACGTAGCAGGTAACAAGATTGAGTATTGCTTCATTCTAGCCAGCTAATCGGGCAATTTAAATAACAATCTTTCATCTTTTTAGCATCCTGAGTTAGGCACTCCCTTTTCATTATTCAGGTAAAGATATAAAAGGTCCAACATATTAAGATAGCTTTTGAAAAACAGTCACAACGCATACTGGACTATGTGGGCCAGAGCTCAAGGCTTCCTGGGGCTTGTTCTGCTTTATCCACAAATAAAGAGCGAGCTCAGAGAAATCAGAAAAAAAAATTCTTTTTTTTCTCATTTTTGGTGTTTCCTATGAAAAATTAATCTATTTTGGGACATAAGTAATTTTAAATAAAATCATTTAAATAAAAAGAATTTAAAGAAGAAAAGAAGGACAAGGTAAGGAATGTGAGAATATACATAATGTGTGATACATATTGAAACAAAAAAGCAACAATGGCTGGGTGTGGTGGCTCACGCCTGTCATCCCAGCACTCAAGAGGCAGAGGCAGGAGGATTGCTGAGTTCCAGGCTTGCCGGGGCTACATAGTGAGCTCAGGGCCAGTCTGAACTACAAAGCAAGACCCTGTCTTAAAAAACAAAACAAAACAAAACAACAACAAAACAAACAAAAAGCAACAATGAAAAAAGAGACTTCTATAAATCATCCCATTAATATATTTGCTTTGAAGCAATTGAAAATAGAAAATATCTAGAATACTTTATTTATGTGATATTATTTGCAGGAACTATTGAGCATTCTCCATGTAAAAACTGTACACTTTGCGTAGGAATAAAAAATTGAAAAGAGTTATTTTTCCCCAAGTGACTTAAAATTTAAGAGTTTAGGCATTAGAAAACCTCAGACTCTTAGAATATTTTAAACATTGAATATTAAATACTATATGTAGACATGTTATATGGATGCATGTAACGACTAGGGTAATTATTGAGATTGATGTTTCACACATATATTACTGATTTTAATTAGCAGTTGATCATAGTAATAATGTCAGCATAGAAATGCAGTGGTATTTGGGGACACATACTGGTATGTAAAAGCCGCACAGAGGAGACAGGAACAGAGAGAAGGGAGAGAGCATATTGTGCTTTTGTTTCTAAAGGCTTTAATTCGACCATGGGGCTTCGCCTTCACGACCCCCCAAAAATTTATTTCCATATTCAGCCATGCTGAATTGAAACCAAAAGATTGGAGGCAGTACAGTTTCTCTCCGAGGCACTGTTTGACCTTGAGAGCAAAGACCCCCTTGATGTGACTTCCGTGCTTCCCTATAGTAATGGAAAATGATAGTTTTTTCATAATTCTAAATCAGCTATACTCAAATTGTGTGATCATAGACAGAAGTTCAGCTGTCAAAATTCATATTCTCATGCTTATTTTTATATTTAGCTTAGCAGCAGTGATGAATAAAAGTATTACAATGAATAATTCTAGGTAATCAGTTCAAGATCCCCCCACCAACTGACACATTTGATAATCACTTCAGTACAAGTTTCTACATCTATACACTATATCATATAAACATCCTTGTATTTCATTGATGCTTATTGAAATTCTAGTAATCCTCAATCATTTTTTGTTTTCTTTTTATTTATATTTCATTAAGAATGTATTTCCTTTTCTTAATTTCATTTACACATAGGAGTTCCTAATTCTTTTTGCTATTCTTTGCTACCCTCAAAGCTGTATCAGTACAAAATATGGATCCCATTACCTGAACTCTTAATGACAGGTTTTAGCTGACAAGGATGCTTCTGGAATATGTCCTCTCTCTCTTATTTCTGAGTAATGTATCAAATACCCCTATCTTTAGTGAAATAACAAGTTCAAATTTTCATGAAAAATAATCTCAGCCATCATTAGAAGAGATGCACATACAATAGACTAAAACCTCTCCAATCATTCTAGTTGAGACTCTATAACCTTGTTACATTTCTCATGTCCAAAACTGAATTCATGATCTTATAGACACATACCACTTTTATCTCCAGCTCTCCCTGTCTCATTTCTCAAGATAAAAACCTGAGAAGAGTGATTGATCTGTCTTCCTTGCTTATCCACTCTAACTACTCCATCACCGAGTCTTGAACACTGTCCTATATATCTAAATCTGTCTTCTTTTTGGCGTTCTACTTTTCTCTGTCCCAATACACACCTCAGTGTCAGTCACACTATTACAACAGCTTTCTAAGTAGTTACTCTATGTCTCTCCTGCTTCTTTATGTCTGTCCTGGAGACTAAATCCATAGCTTCAGCACTGACCTGTTTCTCCAGCCCCCCACTGACTCTTTTCTTAAAACTGGAAGCAGAGTCTTACACTGCCAAGGCTCCTGGCACAGCTTCCCACCGTGCTGGCATTACCGGTGTGCCATCATGCCAGGCCCATGTTTCGTTTCTCCCCAGAATGTAGTTTCCTCATGTACATGTTATACCTTGACAAACAATGATGGAGGATTGAGATTCAGACTGCGACGTCCAAAGCCCACTCCGCTACTCTCTTACCTCATGATCTTTAGTCTGTGTCACTAGCATTCATAGCTAAATCTGTTTCTCCTGAAGAGAAAAACTAATAATGACTTTTCCCATAGGTTTATTGTGAGGAATAAGGGGACATTCAACAGAAACACTGAGGAGAGTTGGTGATGCGTAGGGCGGGCTTAGTGTGTGTTGCCTGACATCACTGTATTCGATGCATGTTTTAACACCAACCAGGTAGGAGGTACCGAAGTATGACTTATTTGAGGAAGAGCTACAGGATGATTCTTCAGCTGTTCACGGTGATTGGGATTGCTCGGAACATGCTATAAATCCAAACTTCTCTACACAACTACATCTGTGATATTTTTTGGAGTCAACAATGGATACTTGCAGGCTGTCCTTGAGAACTGTATTTCCCCGGTTAAATGTATAAGTGTGCTGCACCGGTAGCATGACATTTGGTCAGTCTAGGCAGCTCCAGGGTCCCTCTTGGGCTGGAAATTAGCCCGAAAGCCATCCTGAACGAGACAGTGTGGGTGACTGACTGAGCGGAGAGAAGACTGTCCTTTGAATAAGAGCAGCACATGCACGTGTTTAAAACCAACTCCTTACTTTTAGGTTCCAGCTGACTCATCTTGGCAAAGCCTCAAAGATTTCCAATCCTGTGGTGCCAGTGTTGAAGCTCTGGGTTCTCTCCAGGCTCCAGCCAGCTTCACAAACTGTGCCACTCACTTTGCTGATCGTAAAATGTAACCACAGGCCAGACTTACTGTACTAGATACAGCAAAGGGAACTGTTATTGCTCCCCTTGATTTAGGACCCCAGCTGTCAGGATAAGGTTAGGCCGAGCAGCTGTGTGGCTTTGCTTTTTGGTATCAAATCTGCAGTGCACAGGGCTTACAGGACAATGTGCTTCATTACTCAGTCCCCTTCCAGAAGCAAGCAGATCGTGGGCTTTGATATTCTATCTATAGCAACATTTATACATGAACAATGCAGCAAAATGAAAACAGGAAAATCTGAGATGCATTGTGGCACCCCTAAATCTCATTCTACTAAATTTTTGGCAAGTGTCTAGAAAAACATCCACTATGTGTGTTTGCATGTGTGTTCAAAGTTACGATCATTAATTTAGAATCATTTTTCACCTGCTTGCACAGACGTAAGATAGTCTGGTTTGCTTCTACAGTTTTCTTACAAACATAAGAGACTACTGTCCTCTGTGCACAGGAAAATTACTGGGAAGCATTACAAAAACATTGATGTCTAAGTCCTGCTTCACAAATACTGATTTTAAGTGGTTAGAGTTTGGATCAAGGCAAAAAAAAAAAATTCATGTTTCTGTTTTGCTCTAAAATAATGAAAACAGCTAATGTCTTCTATATAGTTTTAAGAGTGAAATCTGTGAACACTTACTAAATGTTTCTTATAGTACCGAACTGGAAGATTATACAACCTTTTGTAAGTATGCTGCATCCAGAAGAGGATGGTAATAGCTTTGGTATTATATAACACAAAGTAATTTTATGCCCCCAAGACAAAATGTTTCAATAAGATTATGGTTTTTGCTGGAGCCATACTTTCTAATTCATTAAAGACTGTCTTATTTAATACAGTCACCTTAATCTGTTATAAGGAATCACTATCTGTGTTAAAGTAATTAAAAATATCAAGGAGTTTTTAGTAGTCTTTCTCTCAGAAAAGAAATTCAGATCTAAATGTAAAAGCCAGAGGACACTGACACAAGGCCACATTACCGAAGTGGAGGTAGAGGAGACAGAAAAGCTTTCTAGCATCTTCCAAATGAAATCGTTGACAGCATAATATTTCTTAGGTGAGTTTTTGAGAGCAGTGAATTTATTTTAATGTCATAGTTCTAATTTTGAGTCAAATGTTTTTTTTTTAAGTATCCTTTTTATATTATTGGGATTTCACTTTGGAGAAAAGGTGGTAGAATTTGATAAATGTAAGCTTTCAAGTCTGAGCATCTAACTTTGGCACAGAAAAAAAAAAAAAAAAAAAAAAAACACCCTGAAACACGAGAGCCTGCACCACTGGTAGCACCGGAACAAGGGAAGCCGCAGTCCACGGCTGGCACTCGCTGCACTTGCTCCTGCGCAGTCCGACGCGGGGAGCTGGCTCAAGCTTCCGGAAGCCACCACCCTCCCTCTGTGCGCGGGCGCTCAGCTCCCTCGTCAGCCAGTAGCTACAGTTTCCATGACAGGGGAGACATCCTGTGTGCTCTTATGATTTATTACTCTTCGAGTTTGCGGGACAAAGGCCAAATTCCGTGTGGTCAGAGAGCAGTTTTCTTTTTCACCGTTCTTTTTTCTCACTATGCTTGACTTTTTATCTTGGGACTCGGGTTTTTGCTTAGACTTGGAAATAAATCTTTTTTTTTTTTTTCCTCCCTTTTTCTCAGCCTGCCCTTGACTTCTGTGGAAACAAACAAACAAACAAACAAACAAACAAAAACTATAGAAATCCTGGAAATTGATTTTTATTCCTTGGATGTAGTATGGGGGAAATTCTGAGGATCATTTAAGCCTGAATGTAGGCATACATCACAAGGGGGGGAGGGGTTAAAAACAGGAAGAGGAAGAGACTGAGGACTGTGCGTCTATTGAATTGAATGCAGTGTTTTAGCAGTTATGCACAAGTATAAAAGACACCAAATGGAAGAGGAAGAGATGCTGCCAGTGTTTGTCTCTCCAATGTCAGTGTAAATATCCTAATACAATCACAAACAGCCACACAAATGGAATAATATATTAAGACACAGTGTCACAACTGAAAAGCAGAAAGAACCGTTCACTTGACATCTTCCTGATTCAAAGGTGAATTGTTGATTTTTTTTTTTTTTTGGTTTTGTTTTGTTTTCCACAAAGGGCTACCTTTCCAGTCAAACATCAGTTTCTTCATTTGTTCCACTGTGAAATGCCGCGAAGTCACTTTTTCTACTGGTCCTGACTCCTTCAAACCTTCCCTGTGCAGCCGCGGGCAAGAGGTCGCGTTCTGGGGACTGCAGTCGGCCTGCTGGGAGGTGTGAGTCACCAGTGGGCTTGGGCTCTGGAAGCCCTGTCACACCGTCTCCCGCTGTGAATGTTAATGATCTCTTGTGCCTCACCTATAAACCGTCATGTGTCATCAGAGGTAGAAATGAAAACATAGAAAATTAAACAAGCTTTTCTTTTTGTTCTTGTTCATGGGGAATGTAACCTAGGACCTTCGCCTTGAGCTGCACACACAGCCCTTCATAAATCTGAGACAGGATCTCACTAAATTCCTAAACTGCCCAGAACTAGCTGCAATGTGCAATTTTGCCTCACCCTCCAAGAATGAGATTGCAAGTATGTTCCGATAAATGTGGCTTTAATAGAATTTTAATAATAAAAAATCAGCTTCTGTTGCTGCATTTCATATACAGAGATGTATAGATTTCAAGATTTATAGACTTCAAGACTTCAAAGATTTTCCTTCAGGAGGTAATTAACACTGTCGCTGCTGAAAAGGAGACAGAAATTTTACTGTCGGCTAAATTAATGATCATCATCGGCATCATCATCACTCTTCAGCATCATGCACCCCACATAACAGGAATGTGTTTGGACCCACAAGCTCTCATTCCTGTGATCGCTTCAGAGATCAAGTAACTACACCTTGGAGAACCAAAGGCCAAAATCCAACGTTCAGCATTCTGTCATTTAGCATTATTTAGAGTAGTCATTCCATGACATAGTAAAGATGTCGGGCACTGTAAAAAGTGTAGAGTGTAACAAGTTCAAAATACGTGCCGTGAGGTCTTGCTGCGGCAGAGAAGAGAATGATGTGACCAGGCTCGCTTCTGAGTGTGGGACTGTCACATACTCTTCCCACAGTCTGGAATATTCTGTAGTTCCTAAGATTGCAGCCATGAGCCATGTAGTGTAGCAAAATGCTTATCCAGTCTCTTGTACTTTACACAAGTGCAACTTTCATTTTCTCAAGTCAAATGACGTTCGATGCCTTCACATCCTAGCATGATGTTGTATTTCGCCAATTCCATGAAGATTTTGTCCTCATTTTTAATTTTCCATGTTTTCCACATTTATAGTCAAAATTTGAATTGTGAAATAATTGTTCAATTTCCACCTTCTTTGAAAATGCTTTTTAAAAAATTTGCATTAGCAAAATGCCTTTTTATATGGTAAGTGCACAACAAATACATTATAAGTTAATAAATGAATAAATATAGAAATCTGAAGACAGTACACTCAATACATAATTGAAGATTTCACTATTCATATTAATGGTGATTTCTACTACTTATTACAGAGTATTAAATAGCATGAAGCATATATGCAAAAAACACAATGAGCTTTAAGAAACGTCTTTACAAAATTATTTCTAATCAGATATGGTCCATATGAATGCCAGCATTGATTTTACCAGGTACATCAGAACATGTGTTAATTATGTAAGGAACAAGAACACACCCAGAGTGTGTGGATGATATCAGCACAAGCCTCACTATATGAAGTGCTGTGATCCCACCCAGTGCACTGCGGAGTGCTGAGTGCTGAGTGCTGTAGGGGCACTGCCAGGTGCTGGCCTTGAAAGAGGACGTTCCTGTCCTTCCACTGGTAAAGACCATGGAGTCAATGCCTGTCGGACCCAGGTATCTGTGCTCTTCACCCCTCTACACGACTGTCATGACTTAGTCTCGGTTCTGCAGATGTCCCAGGAGGTAAAAAGGAAAGTCAAAGCCAAAGCACATCCCTTGTCCAACAGGAAGGAAATAATTTTGGGGAAGTAATTTTGGGAAAAGGTACATGTTTCATGAGTACATAGAATGGGATCGCTTGAGTATCTCGGTATCTAATGTGTCATGTAGTAAAGTCTCTATGGGAAGAGTTCTGATTACCAGAGACTTGAAATCACCCAGTAGGTCTCTTGATCAGAAAAGAGAAGTCAATGAATTTTATATTACACTACAGACTCTCAGAGAGTTATACAGACTTTTCTCATTCTTCCATTAGGTTACTTAAATATGTAAATGAGAATTTTTAGAATCAAGAGACATCTCAGCCATAAATAAGAAATACAATTATGTTATTTGCAGGAAAATGGATATAATTAGATTGCATCATGTTGAATGAGACTAGTCAGACTCAGAAAGTTGAGTATCATTTGATTTTCTTATATGAGATGATTAAAACTATACCAATATGTATATTTTTTAAAGTAGAGAGGACAAGCTGGGCATGGTGGCTCATGCCTGTAATCCTAGCACTCGGGAGGCAGAGACAGGAGGATTGCTGAGTTCGAGGCTTGCTTGGGCTACATAATGAGCTCAGGGCCAGCCTGAAATACAAAGCGAGACCCTGTCTCAAAAAAAAAAAAAAGTAGAGAGGACAAGATGCCACTAGGAAGATATTTGAGTACTGGGAAGGGGACAAGTGGGATAGGAAAAAAAAATCTAAGAGAACAAGAAGACTGGAATTAATTAAAGTATATTAAGTACATGGACCAACTTCCCCAAATAATTTTCATCATCATGTAAACTTAACATGTATAAAGAATATAATTTAAAATAAAAAATTATCAAATCAAATAAACTGAACAAACAATCCTCCAGGAAAAAATATGAAATGTAAAATGAATTAATAGCTGAAGGGTATCTTCCATAACTACAATGATGATTAATGAAAGGTCTATCTAAAGAGAAACTATAAATACATATTAGCATGGGAAAAACTAAATTTATTTTATCCAGAGATTTCTCTATTTTACCTATCATACATTTACCAAGTAGAACTAACTCTGAGTTAAACTTCTTTAATATAAAAATGATAATTTATTTCCTGTACCTTAGCACTGAGTTCTTTTAATGTTAATATTAATTTAAAATAAATATTTAATGAATAATTCAATTAAAATGAATATTCAATTATTTAAATAGTTTAATCAATAATTTGATCAAAATAAATATTTAATTATTTAAATAAATAAATTAAAATAAGTATTAATTTAAAATAAAGACATCGATGAAAATACTGACCACCTTATCAGAGTACAGATCAAATTCTCACTTGGTAATAACATCAACCACCTAGAGACATATTACTCACTTTATTAACCTCCCTTTAAGTGTTTCTAAATATACTTTGAGTTATTCTGATTTTATAACTCAACACATTTCCATTGGTGTCTGCTTTATGAAACTCCCTAAGCCTTTTTCTTCTGTAGTTCTCAAGCTGGTGCACAAAGGCAGAGCTCTTACTATAGACGCTGCCTGAGTGCTTAGTGAGGGACTTTGAAGACCGATCTTTGCCAAGCTTTGCCAAGCTTTGCCAAGCAGAGCTCTGATGACATTGGTAATGGAGCTAGCCACTGACATCAGCAGGCAAAGGCATTTTGTGTATTCATTACTC
The DNA here is from genome assembly GCA_004025085.1 of Thryonomys swinderianus. Lineage (NCBI taxonomy): Eukaryota > Metazoa > Chordata > Mammalia > Rodentia > Thryonomyidae > Thryonomys > Thryonomys swinderianus. The sequence goes on from PVIC010027544.1 coordinate 19,739, forward strand.
TCCACAGCTAATATTGTTTTAAAAAGTAGTTGTGCAACACAATGTAAGTTACACAAAGAAAAACACAATAGTTTATCAGGAAATTGACCAATACTTTGTGACTGTCAGTGTACGAATTTTCATTATCAAGACAATCACTTCGGCCTTCCCTGGATACTTTCCTATGGAACAAATTCTGAAGGTATAACTATGAATATAATTGGTGAGAGGAAAGAATATGCTCCCTTTTATTTATGTGATTCATAGGCTATTATCTCCTCCCTCTTGGATGAAAACTAAGAGCACTGTTCCATCTCTGTTTCCTTTTTTTTTTTTCCTAAGCAGTCTAGACACTTGAAAATTTTGGAAGAGCAATTCTTCAGTAAGAAATAGGTGTCTCCTTCTGAACTCAAAGCATAACTTGCTGCACTGGCTTCACTGAAATATGGAAAGAGACGTCAACATATGGAACTTCACTAATGAAGAGCTGGCAAAGATTATAAGTTTGTTTATTCCTTCAGCAAACCTACCCAAATATCTATTATGATGTACCAATCGGGTCAGTTGTAAAATAGGTAAGCTACTGAATGGGAAATAAATCAGTCATGGACTTACAACATCATTTACTATGTCAAATGTAATGTTAAGAGAAACAACTAAAACAGGAAAATTGTTTTGAAAAGATGTATTTATTTTTCCCCTTTTCAATTTGTTTCTTTAATTTTCAATGTTTGTTTCAGTTTTGTTTCTCCCTCTATGCCTGCTATCCATCCCTTCCTCCTTCCTTCCTCCCTTCTCTTCCTTCCTTGCATTCTTTCCTTTCATTTGAGAAGTCTCTGGCTTCCTTTACTTTTCTTTCTTTTAGATCCCTAATATGCTGCCTTCAGATTCCATTATCCCCTCTATATTCATTTGCTTTGTGAATAAGCAGGACCATTCAAACCTTGTCTAAAGCACACAGGAACGTGTGTGTACTGCTGGCATCCATGCACCCTGCACAATGCTCCTGAGCACTTCTAACTGTTAAGACATATGATCAAAGTAACTGAAGGATCACACTTTGTGTCATTTTGTCGCACAACTTATAAATAAAGGATGAGATCTTCCCAGTGTTTCTCCTTAGTGACTCCAAAGATAATAAAGGGACATGTGTAGATTTAGTGAAGATTAATACCACAAGAGTTTAATAAATGAAAATTCTGCTTTTCTAATATCAAATAACTCATTATGTGCATCAGTAAAATGCCTAAATCTGTTAGTACATTCAGATTAGATGATTAGTATATAAATGGAACAAAAATTTCACAAATTAATCTTCAGATTTTGCCTTTCATATCAAAAGAGTAAAATATTTATTACAGTTTGAGGAACTAGTCACTTAAAAAATTCACCCTTTACAAATTCACCTTTATCTGTATTAAAGTAAATTTAAGTTAAAATATATGAAGGCAGAAATACAATTCTGGAGTTCTTTAAATGTTACTTTATATAATTTGTTGCCCTTGTACACAAAATGTAAGACATGACAAAATAACAAAGTCTGACTTTTTGTACAATATTCAGTTTCTTATTAATGTAACAAGTGCGCTCCTTTAGAATATTCTAGCAGCACTCTATCATTTTTCTGTGTGTGTTGCAAATTGAATTTTAATAGGATGGTGAAAAAGAATGCAGAATTGAATGGGAAATATCTGTCTGCATTATACATCACAGTTCTGTTCATAGTTTACTTTTGGTTGAGTCTGCCTCTAAATAAAACATTTGATTATAAATCAACTTCACAGAAATTCTGGAGAGGTGTTTCAATCAGTGTTTTAATTTTAAAAAGCATCACCGTTGTTCAGATAACATTAGATTGATTCTTTTCTTAGCAAAGGTATATCTATTATGCATTAATGAGTTACAGAGTGGTAAAGTGAAAGTGGATCTTTACAAAGATGTCTAATGTATGTATGTTTGGAAGTGAACAATTTAAAAAGCATCAATGCACTCTTAGAAGTATCTAATGAAGCCGGGCCTAGTGGCTCACACCTGTAATCCCAGCACTCGGGAGGCAGAGACAGGAGGATTGCTGAGTTCAAGGCTTGGCTGGGCTACATAGTGAGCTCAGAGCCAGCCCGAACTACAAAGTGAGATGTTGTCTCAAAAGTAAAAAGAAGTATCTAATCAAAACAAAGTGATAGTGGTTGTTACACATAGTGTAATTTTGTGGAAATGTGTAAAGTGCACACTGATGATCTGCCCTGACTGAAAGGGGACTGAATCGAGTTAGAAAATAGCAACACAAGTCTCCATAATGCACATAACACTAAATCCTTCATGTATAGGGAACACTAAAATTAAATTTAAGGAGAAAAGAGAAAATATAATACTAAAAAACTGTTCTGGGCATGTCTACTGAACATCACAAGCACTAAGAATGCTATGGCAAAAGGAATGTGAATTTAAATTCCTGCCAGGCTGAACATCCAAATTTTTCCCCATTTTAACTCAATGAGAATATGATGCAACTTGTGTACGAATTCACATTTTCTATCTTGCTACAGTCAAGAGCCATTCACCTAAGTTGCTTTATGACGAGATGATCATCTTTGCTCTGAGAAAATATTATTCAGAGAGGAAACAAAACACAGTTTTGCAAGGGCCAAAATGAACACACTGATGTGTGAAATGATAAATTTATTTGTGTAAAATTAAAAAAAATAGGAACTTGTTATTCACTTTTATACTTTCTTTGCATTGTTGGAATTTAATCCAGCACCTCATTAAGCAAGTTTCTGTCTATCGCTGAGCTACATTCTGACTCCAATACTGAAATTTTAAATAAAAGTGTGGAAATTCCACAGACTTTCTAAACTTCATAATGCCAACACATAATATATAGTGCACAGTGTGATTCTAAAATCTTCATCACAAATAAATTGAATGAGAGCTGTAGAATGTGACTAGATAGATTTTAGCATTAGCTGAGGTCTCTAAGTGAAAACCTACTGTTTTCAGCAATTTAGGTGTCTTTTTTTGCCTGGTGATTCCTTAGTTAAAATTCAGTAAACACAAGAGTGAGTTAAATTCGTAATCCATACAAAAACAGTAAGAAAATTTATGTTACATGAATTAGTGTTCAGAATTTTTGACCTACTATGAATCTATAAGAGAAGATCATTAGCACTAAAACTTGGCTAAGTATCAGAGATGGTATAGTTAGACAAATTGGTATTTTCTCCATTTGGCAAATCTTCTGTGGCTTCTGAACATATTGGCTATTATAAAAAGCTGTGAAATTCTAGGACACAACCAGTGATGCTTTTGGAAAGGCATTCAGTGTGTAAATCTATAATAAAATCTAAAGAACTGAAAATGGAATGTTATCAAAACTATTATAATTTGCTTACACTTTTCTTATTGCAATTTCTATATATGCATTTTTAAATGATTTGTTTGTATAATCATGCAATTTCCTTATTCTATCATAGAAAACATGTAGCAGTCTGCATTTAGGAAATGTTATATTAAATCATTCCTAATATGACAAATGCTAACTTCCATTTCTTCTAAGGAGTTATCACTGGGTCAATGTATGATCACAAAAGAATATTTTGGCCAGAGCAAAACATTATAAAACTTTGGTATTTATTTCAAGACTAACAGCACTAGCAATTCTGATATTTAGCTGAAACTTTCAAGTCTACCAAAGGGAATCTCAGTGAAAGTGTGAGTAGATATATTCAATTAAGTTAGAAATAAAACACGCTGAATGATATATAAAATATATTTTTGGAAACATTAATGAAACCTAAAAATTAATTGCTAGCTTAAATGCAGGAATTTGCTTCAAAGAACAGATTTAGCACATTGCCACAAATCTTAGTAAAATAAAAAAAAGCTAAAACTAGACAAAGATACAATTCTTTAAGATAAATGTAATGATTATGTAGCTTAAACATATACTAATAAAACATGGAAGATTTTGATTAGGTTTCAGTAATGACAAAGCTGGGACAAATAACACTAAATTATTTCTGACCGTGAAAGACAGTAGGAGAAAAGAAGAGAGAAAAGGGACAGAGCCAGCC
>PVIC010027545.1:0-17101 GCA_004025085.1 Thryonomys swinderianus
AAGAACCCAAGTTTGATCCACAATACTGCCCCCCCCATTAATTTAGAATGACATAGTTGGGGAATTTTGTTAATGACAGAGACAAAGTGAAAATTTTGTGATCTTACAGACAAAATAGATTACTTAGAGAAGAAAGAGAATCAAAAGAATATCAAGCTTCTTATGTAAGGAGGTAAAATTTGGAAGAGCCTTCATCCAGAAATGATATTCCTAGCAATTTTTAGTTCTTATTTAAGCATGAAAGATGAGGTTTGTAGACATGCAAGGAAGCTAGAACTGTACCACACTTTCATGTAAATAATTGAGAAAGCTTGTGAGAGTGAAAATTGTATGCAAAGAAAGATTTGTAAAAGACAGAAGGAGAAACCAGAACCTGTTTCATTGCTTTCAAGGGACCCCCATCCCTACCCCATGTGCTTTGCCTCCTCGAGGTTCCTCCCTTTTCCCTTTCAATGATCCCACGTTTGTTTTCTTAAGCCTCAATTGGAACTGCCCTGCCCCTTGCAGCATCACGGCAGGCAGCTTCTGTGGCGCTCATACTTCTCCGACACCTTAGCAGCAGCTGGAGTCTGGGCAAAGAAAGCTACGTGTTATTTCCTGTTCTGTCATTCTCTGTAGTACCCTAAGATACCTGCTTTTTGGTTAATTCACCAATACAACCTTATTTCTCATTTTTAATTGGTAGTTTAAAACATGTAGTCTCGGTCTTCAGAGCCAGCACATCATTACGTGTAGGCTTCATGCTACACACTATGTTGGACAATATCTATTTGAATTGAACATAAAGAAAGGAATCTTAAGTGAGTCCTCACCTGTTTGAATATTTTCACAGAATAAAATAAAATGGAACAAACTAGTCAGTGATTTGAAGTAGGGCAAAGATCATGCACTCTTGGCTAGGAGCCAATAGAGAGTGCAGGATGTTAATCCACAGGGTCACTGTGTATCAGACCACTGTTCAGCTTTTCTGGGTTGAAGTTCCAGCAGCGTTAAGACACAGAAAGAAGCTGATATTCTCTTAAGTTGCAGATAATCTCAGAGTACTTGCTGAACTACAGTAATTTTGTCTTGGCCATCATAACCGCTTTGAGATGAAGCACACACTGATGGGCCACTTCAAAATTTATAACATGAACATGGTGGTATGTGTCACATGGTCCCAGACACTCAGGAGGCTGAAACCAGAAAAATGCTTAAGCCCAGGATTTAGAGGCCAACTTGGGCAACATAGCAAGACTCTGTGTCATGACAAAGATTTGTAACAGTTAGGCCACTCATAAGAGTGCAAACACAACTCCCATAAAATTACCTGGGAATCTACCTTTGTGATTATGGCACTCTCTTTGTGGAATTCACCAAGGCATTTCTCTCTTCTATTCTTTTATGCTTGTCTAACCTAGTGACATAGGTTTCAAGGTGACCATGGGCAAAATTTATCTCTGTGATGAACCCTTGGACATGGGACAGTCGTAGGATGGGTCATCACATCTTCTTCTCAGGCACTGTTGAGTAGTTCAACCTTCTGAGATCTTCTCCGTCTGGAAGTTACATTAGTTTTAGTGGCCATCCTTAAAACACTAAAGAAACAGGACCAATACATTGGAAAATGATTAGACTTGATTCCCACATAAAGTAACAAAACCTAAGATACTGAATTGAAGGCCAAACACTGTCATAGGAAGGACAATGTATTGACATTTGTGCTAACAAGCTGTGCTTTAGAAATATTTGGTAGAGGACAAGAAGAGAAAATTACTTCCAGGTGGGTGTGCTGTATTGTTAGGTAACCAGCCAAGCCTTCTACAGTCAGCTTGGGAATGCTGGGCAGTCATGACCAAGACACATTTGGCTAAAATGGAAAAGATCCATCAGTAACATAAAAACATTTCATTTTCCTATATAAAAGTGAGGCTAACATTCTCTAGGGCAAAAAATGTCACCTAACAGAACAAGAAAAAGAGAATGGATAAAAATTTGGCACGTGGAAGAATAAGTTAGTCTCTAAAATTTCTCCTACTGAGGATAAAATTGCATGTCCACAAATGTTGATCAACTGGAGAAACAAAGGAATTAGTGACGAATAACAAATATAGTGAAATGAATATGAGAAGAGAAATATTATGGAGCAATAAAAATAGAAAAAAACTGCTTAGTTTTCCCTATAACTAAGAAAAAGAAAATAAAGTTACTATAAAATATTACTGAAAATACCGAGATAAAATGAAATATTAAAAAAATTGTATATGAGAGGGCTTGGGGGGAATTTTATTTCCCCCCAAAATTACTGCAAATTAATCAATTTTTGGAGTAAAATTTTCAGTATTTATCACAGTTACATATCATTATACATCTTGACTGAACTATTTTACTTTCAGAAAGTTAAAATCTTGACCGATACAAATTTAAATTTACATTGTCTATAAGTGAAAAAGTGATGACAATCAGCAACTAATATTCCTTCCTAGGAAATTTGAAAAGTATGTTGAAACTTCATAGGTAGAGAAACTATCTATAAAAATAACAAAATTTTGAAAAAAAGCTAATAACAAGGATAGCTACTACTCATCACAGGAAAGTTAAAAAAAAACATGGGGGGCCGGAGGGTTAGCTCAGTGGTTCCGGCGCCTGCCTCGCAAGCGTAAGGACCTGAGTTCGATCCCCGGTTACCACATATAATGCTGGGCGTGGTGGCTCACGCCTGTCATCCCAGCACTCGGGAGGCAGAGGCAGGAGGATTGCTGAGTTCCAGGCTTGCCTGGGCTACATAGTGAGCTCAGGGCCAGCCTGAACTACAAAGCAAGACCCTGTCTCCAAAAAAGCAAAAACAAAAAACAAAAACAAAAACATGGGAAGTGAAATTGAATTTTATTAGCATAATAATATATTGAAAGATTGGTAGAACTAAATAGAGGCAAGGTCAACCTATGTTTATGTGAAGAAACAATTTATTTGAAAAGTTATATTTTACAGGTGTGGTGGGTGACATCTGCAGTTGCATCTATATGGGAAGCTAAGGAAGAAGAATCATAAATTCAAGGCCAACTTGAACAACATGGTGAGACTCCCATCTCAAATGAACAAAACCAAACAGAAATTATTTCACACATCACTGAGAAAAAACCTGAAATATTTAGTTAGGGAAATCACTGGTTATAAATTTTTAAAAATAAATCAAGTGACTACATTTTGTTGGTACTAGAGACACTTCTTTTTCTTTTTTGAGACAGGGTCTCGCTTTGTAGTTCAGGCTAGCCCTGAGCTCACTATGTAGCCCAGGCAAGCCTCGAACTCAGCAATCCTCCTGCCTCTGACTCAGGAATGCTAGGATTACAGGCGTGAGCCACCATGCCTGACATTGTGGTATGTGGTACTGATTGCTGGTGGGCGTGAGTCATCACAACTGGTATTGTTGTATGTGGTTACAGAGGATGGAACCAGGGACTTTGGTTTGCTAGGCAGATGCTGGAACCACTGAGCTAAATTTCTGACCTATTCTTTTCATTTCTTAACATAAGCAGAAACAGTCCATCTATTATAGTTAATTAATAGAAAGCCATGGCTTAATTAAAGGCATTTTTTTCTTCTTCAAAGTATATGAGTTATAGTAATAACCTTAGAGTCTTAGTGACACAGTAGCTCCCTGCTTAGCGCTATGTAGGAAAATTAATTCCAGAAAATACAGGGAGCTAAGTGTTTATACACACAAACATAAACACAAGCACACACATGACATATAGTAGAAAAGATGGAAGCACAAGTATTCTGTTTTATCATTAAAGAATCTGGATGTAGGTTACAATCTAATGTCTTACCTTCAAGTAAGACAGAGATTATAAAGGCTTTACTTGGGCAACCCTTTCTGATGGGAATTTGTTGTACAACTAGAGCCTTGCCCCCTTGAGAGGCCCCCCCTATAAGGACTCCTGCTTCCCTTACCCTTTGTGGCCAGGTCCACATACAAGCTTGCTGAAGTGCCACCATTCTGATTGTGAATCTCTGCTCTGGATTATTTAATTACCTTTTGGAACCTATATACTGGGAGGTGGAGAATATCCTTGCTCAGCTTTCTCCTGCAGAGGAAAATGTGGCCAGAAGGGTTGGGGTCTTCCTCTCTTGGTCTAATTTGTCCTCATCTGACTCTTTCCCCAGTGAGTTCTGCATCAGGGCTCTGCACCTCCTGCTTTTCACTGTACAGTTGAACTGAAGGAAAAGAAACAACTTCCCATAAAAACTGATGGGGACAACTGTTAACATGAGAACAAGATTTTCTCAGAGATTTTGCCAAGAATTCCTTCTCTGTGTAAAGAACTGTTCACATTTTTGTTCAATATAGGTGAGTAACCCAAATGGATGGATAAGAGTCACAGAAAAAATAATTCTTTTATTGAAGAGAGAATTGTACTTATATTGAGTAAATTATATATAAAATCTGAAGCATATCTGTGGTAAAAATATTAAAATATAAGATGACAATATTAATTTCCCACAGTCAGAAGAGGCAGAGGAAGTCACCTGCAGTTCATTTGTTTCTAAAGTCACTTATGGTGACTGTCTTTCTTCCACAAGTATCTTCTGACCCTGGGAAGACCGAAGTCTTTTTTTATACAGTGATATTGGTGAACAATGTTCTGCAAAGGCCCTGGACTTTCGCTGAGAAACAGAGGACAGTTAAGATGGTCTTCACCCTGCTCTGTTCCTGTGAGGAGCACTCAGCACCCAGCACTCAGCATGAGGGATGAAGTGTTGTTCTTCTACACTCCACTGTGGAGGTTGGGCTTCTCCAGCAGTAGGAAAAGCAATGCAGTTCAACAAGACAAAGTAGAAAGCGATCCAGGCGGCCATCTTGGTTCTTCTCATTCACTCTTCCCTGTGTGGAATGCTAGACCCCAGACACGTGGACACCTGTAGATGCCTTTGCTCTCAGATCCACATCTCAGGTAGGGCATTTCCAGACCATCACATTTTCAAAGTGAAAGCTGGTGACCAAGGCTCCTTCCACTCTTCTTTGACATGGCTCATAATTTATCATTTCCTCATTGTCTCTCTTTTCTAAACTGTTAACAAATATTTGCAATGTAAGTTAATTGCCAAATGCTTAAAATAGCTTTTGGCATACTTCTATAAGTGTCTTTTGAATAAATGAATTAAAGTTCTATTTTATTCTTGGATCAAGTTCTCTAAATCTGTTTTATCAACAAAAGCACACTCTGAAAAATAAAAGTCCTACATTTTAGTTCTTGTACTACAGACCCTACACATATTTCTTTCTTTCTTTTGTTTTTTGAAAGGCTTTGTGTTGTTGTTGTTGTTTATTTTTTGAGATAGACAAGCTATGTAGCTCAGGCTGCCCTTGAACTCACAAAGATCCTCCTGCCTCAGCTTCCTAACCATTGGGATTACAGGTGTGTGTCACCATGCCTGGATAATTACATGATATTTCTCTAATTGTTATCCCTATAAATGAGAGTGAATGTGATTGATACATAGCCTAGGATCAGAAAATAGTATCTAAAAATCAACAAATGTAGGCCAGAGATTTAGCTCAGCGGTTCTGGTGCCTGCCTAGCAGGTACAAAGTCCCTGGTTCGATCCCGGTAACCACAGACAACAATACTGGGTGTGGTGACTCATGTCCACCAGCAATCAGTACCACACCCCACAGTGCTGGGTGTGGTGGCTCACTAGCACTCAGGAGGCACAGGCAGGAGGATTGCTGAGTTCGAGGCTTGCCTGGGCTACAGAGGGAGCTCAGGTCCAACCTGAACTACAAAGCAAGACCTTGTCTCAAAGAAAAAAACAAATCAACAAATGTTATAATCCAAACTGAAATATTCTGTGAGAATGGAGTAGGTGGTTGGACTACAGAGAAGAATTTGATAAACTCATTTATATTCTTGACTTTGAAGATTATTTATGTGAATTTAGTACAAATATACATATATAAAATTATATATATATCAATATTTATAATCTCAACTATGACATAACCATTACATATATACATAGATAGATGATAGATAGATAGATAGGTAGATATGAAACATGCATGCTTTATATTGTGGTTATCTCAGAGCTAATAGATTGTAGATTTCACCCTACAAATTTTTGAGAGGTTTACTCAAGTTTTTTAAAGAATGAACATACATGATTTATTCAGGACATAGGGTATCATAAATTCTATTGAAGAATAATTCTAACACAGGAGGAACTAGACAACTCTTTGATAATATGTCCTACCTAGAATGCTGAAGTGACCTTCTTGCTTGATAGCAGCACTAATTGCCAATTCACATATTTAATAAAAACAGAACACCTGCTTTGCTAGATTTGAAACTGATCCTAGTAGTTCCTATGTTCACACAGTGTCCATTTTTCCCTGAAAAAGTCTTTAATGATAACATGAATTGATTATTTTCAAGCACAAGATAGATTTCCACTAGCAATAGCTCAACTTCTAATTAAGGTGACTGGCAGATTGCACACATATGGTCCATTTAAAGAAGATTTGACTCGAATGAGCCTCCAACCATGCTCTGCAAAAGATTTTACTAGCTGAACATGATATTGTTTACAATGAGTCCTGAGGAAATAAATTTATTAGTTAGTTCAAGAAATAATTTTTGAGCACCTATTATGTTTCCGGCCCTGCCAGCATGTTGTTGAGCTCAAACAGACATGGTTCTTGGCAGCTTTTACTGCCCTCCAGGGAACCTGTTAATTTGCGGGTAGCACTTTCCTTTCACCCAGGTTATATTTCTGTAGCTATTAGTCTAAAAATCCTCATGAAATCTCTGTAACTTCTCATATTTCTCCTGTCATTCATGCTCTATAAATCTTGCTTCAGCGTAGCAGTTTCAATTGGTTCCTAATACCTTTACCATAAAAAGGATTTATGTCTGACATGCAGAATGTATGTGTTCCTCGAGCATGTAACCTACTTCCTTTTCTGCTGCCATTTTATATCGGATCCATGTGTCTGTGTCTTTTAAGCATAGGTCATGTTGTCCTTACAGACTATCAATTTATATTAGCACGTACTCATGTGTGGTGCTGTTTTACTTGTAATTCAAAGTTTACTACACTTACTTTTCCTGTCTTATTTATTCATTAAACCCCTTCTATTGAGAGGGATGTCTCCTGTTCACTGCATTTTAATCAGATGCACCACTCCTCTAAGCCCTTAAAACACTTAAGCTCTAGGCCACAAGGTCATTTGACACAGCGAGAACAAAGTATCCTCTATCATTCTTACAGTTGGTATCTATTCACTGTTGTCATGCATAATATTTTAAACTGTTCAGGAGAAAACGTACCTGGGACCTTTAAAATTAGAAATTAACATGGAAAGAATCTATACAGTTAAGTCAAGAAGTTACATATATGTCATTTGAGATCCTTGGAGCATGAGAAATGTATTTAAAATTAATAAGAAAAAGCAGTCATGGGAAAATATTCCAGACACAGACATAATTTGCCAGTTTTCTTTTGTCCTGGGTTATAGAGAAGGGTTACTACAGAGGCTCAGTGTTTTTCTCTCCCGGTGAAATGTAGTTAAAAGATTTGTAGGGCAGAGCCAGGGTCCAGGCAGTGCAGTAGCAAACTTATTTCAAAGGGATGCTTATGCAGCCTTGAACAAGTGGGGCTGATTCAAAGGAGGCTTAAGGAACCCCGAAAATGAGTTCTCCACTTTCTCTCTCCAAGACTGAAACAGCACAGCGAGGATGGTGAAGCAGCGACAGTAAAAGCGCGATGAAGCCTCACCATTCCCAGTACCACAGAGGTTCAGACGAGATGTTTGTGTTTCTTGAGGATTTTTAAGGTACTCTGCCTCTTTCTCTTCTGCTCCAGCACCAGCGAGCTGGCGAGAGTCCAGCCACTCCCTTCTCTGGCATCGGTGACTCCATGGGGCTGGCTCCTGCCCGTGCCTGGGAACAGTCATGGTGCCCGGAATAAAACCCAAGCCCTTTCCTTGTCCTTCGGTTCTCAAACTTCAAACCTGCTTGGGAGACCTGCCCTCCTCTCCCCAGAAAGCCTCGGTTAGAGATAAAACAAAATTTTTCATAACACCACGGGGCACGTGGAGCCTTTAGTCTGGACCTGACACCAAATTTTGGGTGGAGACCTATGTGCTTTTAAAATAGGGAGCCATAGGGCCAGAAGCTTAGCTCAGTGGTTCCAGTGCCTGCCTCACAAGCGCAAGGTCCTGAGTTAGATCCCGGAAACCACATACAATGCTGGGCGTGGAGACTCACGCTCACCAACAATCAGTACCACATACCACAGTGCCGGGCGTGGTGGCTCACGCCTGTCATCCCAGCACTTGGGAGGCAGAGGCAAGAGGATTGCTGAGTTCGAGGTTTGCCTGGGCTACATAGTGAGCTCAGGGCCAGCCTGGACTACAAAGCGAGACCCTGTCTCCAAAAAAAAGGAAAAAAAAAAAATAGGGAGCCATAACTCTGCTGTTTGAGTTAAATACTTTGCATAGAGTATTTGTTTAAAATACTTGAATTTAATCTTTACCATTTTAAAATAATAAAGATATAAAGGGCATAAATTCTTACCTTGCAATGTCTCTTACTTCCTTAGATATGTGAGGAGTAGATGTATAGATAATGAAGCTCTACAGTAAAGCAGTAACTGTGTCTCCCTGGCAACTGCTTCTTGGAAGGCAATTTTCAACTTTACAAAGCTAAAAGCAGAGCTATTCCTATCCTCACCAAGCAAAGGAGTACTTGATAAATATCAGGATGGAAGGCAGAGTACCCATCAATGCTTTTTTTAAAATTGAATTCTTTATTGGTGCATTTTGTATACATCTCACAATCACGCATAACATTGGGGAATTTGTACCAGCATATGACACAAGTTAATTCTCATTTTTACCCATATCCCTACCCACCCACACCTCCCCACCCCCTATATACATGCTCTTTTATTTTCTTTCAGAATCATATTTATTCCTTCCCCTCATTACATTCCCACACCAAATTTCCTTTGGAAATTTCCCATTCTACAGAAGCAGTCAGACTTTCTAGAGCTCATTTGCATCTACAGGTGCTCATGTCAAAGGGAAGATCCAGTACTTGCCTATCTGTGATCTATTTATTTCACTTTAATGGCAAGTCTAGCATGTCAGCTTGTGCTGCTGCAAGTCCACAGAAAATCTAATCAACTCAGAGATACCTAGAGACAGAGGATCTCATCCCTGTCACTCTAATGATAGTAGCGCTTCTGTGTCCACTGGTGGCTATGATGACAAATTCTGAACTTACACTATCCCATATAATTCTCCAAAATCCCTACAAGGTAGATTTTAAAACTATTGCTCATGGGCCTGGGGGTTTAGCTCCGTGGTTCCAGCATCTGCCTTGCAAGGGCAAGGTCCCGAGGTCAATTCCTGGTAACCATATACCACGGTGCTGGTTGTGGTGGCTCACACATGTCATCCCAGCACTCGGGAGGCAGAGGCAGGAGGATTGCTGAGTTCGAGGCTTGCCTGGGCAACATAGTGAGCTCAGGGCCAGCCTGAACTACAAAGCGAGACCCTGTCTCTAAATAAATAAATGAATGAATAAACAAACAAACAAACAAACAAACAAAAGCAACCAACCAATCAAGCAAATGAAAAACTATTGCTCCTAACAGATGAGAACAGAGGCATTTATATTAGATGATCTCCACCCAGGATCACACAGCCGGTGAGCCTAAATTCCTGGAGCTTTTTTTTTTTTTCTTTTCTGCTGGCTAGGTTCAGAGCCACGGTACCTTTTTTAAGTTATTTAGTGTGCTGCGGCGCCTGGGCCTCTTCCGCCTTCCGCCTTCCGCCGCGGTGCCCCCCAGCCACCCTGTCCTCCCGGCCGCGGGGCGCTCGCGGGCCCGGGAGCTGCGGTGAACCGGCGTCCTGGCCGGCGACGGGCGACCGGGGTCTCGCGCGGCCTCGCTCGGACTCTGCAGACCCGCGGCTGCGCCTTGCCCTTCCCATCCCCTTCCCGGCCCCTTGCAAGGGTGGCTTAGGCTGAGGCTTAACGCAGCAGCCTCAGGGCTGCGCCCCAGTCCCACGTCTCCCCGGGACGCGGGCCTTGGCACCACCTCCCGGTGCCCGTGGGCGGCCGGGGCCCGGGGGCCAGACGTGCCCGGTTCCCTGTCTTGGCTCTGTCCGCACGGGGCTGCTGGATGGCCGCTTCTCCCCCAGACACAGGGCCGCTCTAACAGGGGCCTCCCGGCTTTGGGGCTGCCGTTTCCTGAAGCTTCTCTCGCTTGGGTTTGGAAATCAAACGGCCCTGGCTTTCTCGCCCAGGCTTGAAGCCCTTCCCGGCCCCGCTCCGGTCCTTGCCAATGCCCTGTGCCCCTCTCACTGACCTCCCTGTGTCCTCTACTCTGAGTTTGCTTTCAACGTATTGTATCGTTACTTTTCCATGAAACTTGCTCACTGAGAAACCAAGTGCTACAGTTGAAAGAATATTTAATGTTATTCAGACATATAAGTTTGAAAGTCCCTGTGCTACATATTAATTGGCCTGAGGAAAGGCAGTCCTTTAGGAACTTTACTCATAAAATTACAGTGTCTTAGACCACGGGTTCCTTACTGTGCCGCTCAGAGACCACTGGAATTACAGACAAGTCTTATTTGTATGTTTGTGTATGTATTTCTTAAGCACCAGAACCACAGTGTTTCTCAAATGGTTTCATAAAAATGACAACAATCTAAGCTGGAATGGTTGTTAAATCCTCTTCCGGCACTACAAGCATTACAGTTGAATCCAACTTGAGGAGATATTTAAAAAAGCAAAAGGGAGCAGGAAATGATAAAGAAAAGATAGGATTCTATACTTTTTATTTCAAAAATATTGGGATAAAATTTTATTTCTAATTCGGATGTTTAAAGAGACTTTCTTCTTTCCTTTACAAACTCTACAAAGTTGACACTTTATATTTAAAGACAAAATAGTCTCAAGCTGCAGACAGAGATTTTAATAACACTGTGTTATGAATCGTAATCCATCTCAGGAGGAAAACAGTGAATTCTTCAACTGCTCCTTGCTTGAATGGATCTACAATTGTCTTTAGACTGGAAAAAGAACTCAAGAATTAGTCACTGCCTCAGCTGATCCTGTAAGTGGTAACTACTTGACTTTAGGACTTATATCCAAGTTTTTAAAACTCATTTTTGAGGCTCTTTCAAATAAATAACTGAAAACCTGAAAGCTTCAGATCATGGGGATATTTGAAGAATATTTTTCAAATATTGATACACTGGGGAGTAATACAACCAGAGTGCATGAATCCTGATAGAACAGCAGGTAACCACCAGCATGGGCATGGAGTGTAGAATCTGCTTAAAGAATCCCTGTGGGTGGCTTTTAAAATGAGCAGACGCCATCTGCTTCTTATAAGGAATTTTCCAGTCAAAACTTTCTGAACAAAAGTGTTAGGGTTCATAGGTGACACGCCATTGCTCAGATGGGTATGATGCTATCTAGATCTACATGGTTTCCACCCATGAAATTTACTGCAGTCATGTTTGAAAGAAAAAGAGCTTGTCAAAGATCTGGCCCAGAAGAAAAAGTTATTTAAGGAAACGAATCCAAAGTTTCAAAGATAAAGTAACAGGCACTGATTTTTTGGAGTCCTCACCTAACCACTTAAGACTTCTTGCAATTTGGTTCTCCAGCTTCCCGTCCATGACCACCCCTCCACACCTTTTGATCCGCACTGGTCATTTAATTATTTTGTCACAAATTGTAGTGATTTTTTAATGAATAAATGACCTCAATATCTGTAGGGAAAAAAAACTCTACTAACTTCTGTAATTTTTCTTGTAATTATATTTTATTAATTTCTGTGATTTTTCTAAGACTCTAGTTTGTCAGATTACAAGAAAGAAACAACTCCAGGCATACTAAGCCACCTCATTTTTGACAAAGGAGCCAAACACCCTCCATTGAGGAAAGATATCTCTTTAATAAATGGTACTGGAAAAACTGGGTTTCATTGTAGACTAAAGCTAGATCTAACTCTTTCACTATGCACTAAACTAAAATCAAAGTGGATCAGAGACCTAAATGTTAAAACAGAAACACTAAATGTTTTGGAAGATTGGTTAAGTAGAACTCTTACAGAGACATTGGCATAGGGGAAAACTTTAAGAGCTAAAGCTCAGTTGCATGGGAACTAGCAGAAAGAATCAATAATTGGGTTCTCATCTTATTAAAAAGCTTCTGCACAGCAAGAGAAACAACCAACAGAGTGAAAAGACAAGCTACAATTTGGAAAAATCTTTTAGCAGCTATTCCTCAGACCAAGAACTGCTTTCTAGAATATGAAAAGAACTTTAAAAAAGCCATCCCCCCAAATTTAAAGACTCAATTCAAAAACAAGCATGTGAAATGCATAGACAGTTTTCAATTTTAGTATATGTGCTGCTGAAGCGAGCACGCATAGACAGTTTTCAGATGAAGAAGTAAAAGCAGAGAAGAAACACAAAAAATTATTTATCAGCACTGATCACCAAGAGATGCAGATAAAAACAATACTGAGATTTTATCTAATTCTGGAAGAAATGGCTGCTATCAAGAAATCAAGCAACAATTGCTGGTGGGGTTGTGAGGAGAATAGAACCTTTTCCACTGCTGGTGGGAATGTGGACTTGAGAAACCATTTTGGAAATCAGCGTGGAGATTCCTCAGACAGCTAGGTTCAGAGGTCCCATTTGACCTGGCTATCTCCTTGCTAGGTATATACATGAAAGAAGTAAAAGCATTGTATCACAGTGATATATGTGCACCTGGGTTTATAGCAGTTCAGTTTGTAAGAGCTAAATCTTGGAAACTGTTCAGATACTCATGAACTGGAGACTGGATAAAGATTTTTTTTTTTTAGGAAAATTTTATTGAGAGAGAAAGCTTCTGTCTAAGAGAGACAGAAGGGGGAACCTAGAAAGGGGGTAACCCCTGGATAAAGATTTTTAAAAAAATTACACAAAGTATTATTCAGTCCTAAGGGATGATAAATTAGTTTTATACTCAAATGGAGGTACCTTGGGGACATTCTTACAGGTGAAATAAATAGGACACAGATGTGTATATAATGTATCATTTTTCTAGTATGAGAGACTAAAAGTGTAATCGAGGCCCAGAATGTCTGATAGATATTGCAAAACAGGAAGAAAAACGTTCAAATGGAAAAGGGAAAGAGAATGGGAGGGGAAAGTAAAGATAGATACAAAAAATTTGATAGTAAAAATAACAAAAAAGTAAACACGACTTATGTATATAAAAGTTGGGGGTGGTAGGAAGGGGCAGGAGAATGAGAAAAAGTAAGAATCAACATATATCATGTACACATACAAATTTTAATGTTTAATGTGATCATAACGTTTATCTAAAATGTACCAATAAATTCAATATATTAAAAAACACTCCAGTTCTTCCAATCTCTTAAAATTTCTTTTTTGACAAGGCCTTGCTATGTATTCAGGCTGAGCTTGAACTCACTACAGTAGTGCAGGTTGGTCTTAAACTCACAGCAACATTCCTGCCTCAGCCTCCCAAGTGCTGGGATTCTAGGTGTGTGCCACATGGCCAGTTTAACTGTATTTATTTATTTATTTATTTATTTATTTATTTATTTATTTATTTATTTATTTATGAGACAGGGTCTCGCTTTGTAGTTTAGCCTGGCCCTGAGCTCACTATGTAGCCCAGGCAAGCTTCGAACTCAGCAATCCTCCTGCCTCTGCCTCCCCAGTGCTAGGATTATAGGCGTGAGCCAGCACACCTGGTTTGACTTTTTTTTTTTTTGTCTACCTACTAACTATATATGCAATTCCACTCTATATAGATTCAATATAGATTCAATGTCTACCTACTAAATGTAGGTCTTTAAGATAAAATTTTCATTTTCTTTTCATTCTCTTCAATTTTCTGTCTTGAACGATCAGTTCTTTGGGGTTTAATGCCCAAGAGAACATTATCTACCAGCTCCTCCAGGTTTATTAAAATGAAACTATCATCAATGAAAGAATATATAGGGTTATTGAATTTGCAGCACCAAGATAGTGATGCAACTAGTGAGAAGGGGAATATGGCTTGGATTGAAGCGTTCTACTCTACACGTAGTCCTGTCCCGTTGCTTTGGAAACCATGTGGCCACAACTCAGACAGAGAGAGAGATGCCGAGGAAAGGAAGTGGCGACTGCTTGGCACGTAGTCTTCAGTGGAAAGCAATTGAGAAGATTTTGTGCCAGGGGACAGTTTGTCTAAATGACAAGAAAACTTTTGTAATGAGTGTTGTATGTCATCGTTTGGTTTCTGTGTTAGAATTTTCTATAGCCCGGTGTCTCTTGATTTCTTAAAATATTCTCATGGCATTCCAGCCAATTTCCTTGTTTTGTTCTCTTTTGAGATTGAAGCTAGTTTTAAATGTTAAGTTCCTTGCAACAAAGGAAACTTGCCTAAGATCTCTGTATGTGAAGGGTAATAAAATACACAATTTACTACCTCACAAGTTCAATTCCAATGCGTGAAGCCACTAAACAATACACCCAGTTCCCTTTTCCAATATTCCTTTATAACTTGCCATTTGGACTTGCTGTTAAATTACCTGAAATTCTCTTTCCCTAATAGTTACATTGTCATTTACCTTATTATTTTTTACTACTCTTTCTCAGAACAGACTTTTCTAACTACTTATTCTAGCATTTTAGCTTCCAGTCTTTTGTATCTTTTTCCTGTTTTAAAAATTCTCCATGTAATAACTACCACCTAGCATGATCTATATTTTAGCTATTTATTTTTCTTATCACCTGTCTCCCCTTTACATTAAAAAAAAATCCCTGAGGACAAAGTGCAGCTCATTTTGGTTTTTCTTCATTCATGGGATAGAAATTTCTGGATCATGGTGGAAGCTTCTTACAGATATCATTGTATTTCCTGTAAAAAAAAAAAAGTGTTTTCCACAGTTATATCGAATGAAGAAATGTGCTTCTGGAACCAGACAAAAGAAATAAATTTCTTCTTCAAAAATCACAAATAAGTACTCATCTTTGAAAGAAAGAACACCTTCACATATTTTAAATAAATGAAGTCAAATTCTGTTTCCCTATCAAAAATCACCCCTTTTACTGACAGTCATTGCTCTTGAGTCCTGATTAACGATTTTGTTTTTACTCCCAGTTGTCACTTCAAAATACTGAAAACCTGAGGTTGTCTGTTTTTGTCAGAAAACAAATGGTCCTGTCAGCACTGCCAAATTCCAGGGGAAAAAAATCAAGGAAATAATGTTTTTCAATATCTTTGTGTGTGTGTGTGTGTGTGTGTGTGTGTGTGCAACAAAGTACAAGTAACAGAGAGTGTAGGCTGTTTTCTGAACTCATTACTCAGATTTAAAGAAATTCAGATGTCAGGAATCCTTCCCAAATCCTCTCCATTTTGCTCAGCACAGAGTTGAGGGCCAAAGTCAGAAAAATAACTAAAAAAATGACTCCTCCATTGAAATGTAAAAAGCAAAACTCTCCAGAGACTAGAAGGATAGTCAGAATTGACTAATATAAATCTAAACCAGAACTTGTTCAGGTAGATTTTGATCTCAAAAAATGCAGAAAGAATTCATGATGCAGTATTCATGTATTTTTTAACCACAAACCTTTTCTTCACATACTGCAGTGAAAAGAGAGCATGCTCTTTGAAGCCAGACTGAGATTTGAAATTCAAGTGGAAGCTTAAAAAGCAATATCATTCTAGGGCAACTGATTTTACTTGTTTGATTCTTCTTTTCTATCATAAATTGTGCTTTCTATACCATATAGGGCTACTTTGAGTAGTAAATGAGATGGTTGATGTGGACCATGTGGTATAAAATAGGCAAGTAGATACTTGAATTTGCTAGTTCTTCTCCTAAGAAATGCATGCACACATTATTACACTAATTATTTCAGCTTGTAACTAATTTAAAGCAAAAGGACAGGCGTAGGGTTACACACCTGTAACCCCAGCACTTGGGAGAGCCAGGAAGATTACTGTGAGTTTGAGAACAGCTTGGGCTACACAGTGAGTTTCAGTCCAGTTTAAACTACATAGCAAGATCCTGTCCAAAAAGAAAGATGTGAAGGAATTTAAAGTTTCACTCTGCTCTAATACTGCCCAATTTATTTAAAATAAATACTCTGGTAATTTGTTGACAATAGTAAAAATGCAGCTTTGACATAGTTTTAAAAGGGTATTTGTAAGTAAATTTATGAAGAATGTGTCCAGAAAATTTGGTCAGCATCCCTTCATTATTTTCTGTGTCTGCATGTTGTATTTATATTATGTATTGCTATATATTAGTACTTTTCCAAGATGTTATTCTCCAAGTTAATCCCAATTCTTTATGTATCTTTTTTCTTCTTTAAAATTTTTTGTGATATAGGTACATTTGATATACACATCATGATCACACTCAATATTGAGAATTTGTGCCAGTGAATGACACCACTTAATTCTTCTTTTTCCCATTCTCCTACCACCCTACAACTTCCCACCTGCTGTATAGATGAGTTTGTTTACCCATTTTTAATCCCAATTTAGTAGGATTAGATGTTATAATCTGAAGATTTCTTCTGTGCTTATTACAGTAAATTGGTCATCTTTCTTAATTTTTGAGGGACAATGTTGCACTTTATTTGTTATAGTTTTCCATAGAAAAAGGATTTGAAGAGTCTGAAAAACTGTTTTTTCTGTTTTCTTTTTTAACAGAGAAACACAGTTGCAAACTGGAAAACATAATTGCTGTAAACCTCAGTAATCTGAACATCCTTTTATAAGACTTCTGACTAAAATAGGAGACTAAATTGTAGCTATGACTGTAGATGCTTCTTTTTAATGAATTCATTATTTTATTGTTCTCTATGTACCCATTTAATTAAAAAGTTCCCAGGTATGAATATGAGATGCCTTCCTCATTCATGGTCATGTAGATACATGCTTTGTTGTGTTGGCTTACTGTATTATTTTGTTTTTTGAGACAGGGTCTCGCTTTGTAGTTCAGGCTGGCTCTGAGCTCACTATGTAGCCCAGGCAAGCTTCAAACTCAGCAATCCTCCTGTCTCTGCCTCCTGAGTGCT
>PVIC010027546.1:0-23789 GCA_004025085.1 Thryonomys swinderianus
GTAACAAATACTACAGTAGTCTATACTACAATCCAATTGTTTCTCCCTGGATCCACTGGTGAATGACTCTGATGGCAAAATCTAGAATTTCTAGCACAGAAACAAGGCACAACATTGTCTCTTCAACATCTGACCCCTCTTCACAAAGGAACAGCATGGCATTTAAGATCTGAACCAAAAAAATCACTTCTATGAGGAGACTATTACTCCCCAAACTTTAGGAACAAACACAAGAACACAATGAGTAGCTTCACTGGTGCTGTGGAACTGTCAAAAGTACTACTGCGTAATAATAAGAGAACTGAAGTCTCACAAGTAACCACCCTTGGAGACAGCGGACCTCCATCCCTTCAAGCGGATTCTAGGACACTAAGCCCATAGCCAGTGTGAGGTCAAATTTTATTCTAACACAAGTAAATATGCACTGTTCATTTCTTTGTTACAAATATTATGAAATGGAAAAGGTAAAGAACCAAAAAAGTGAAAAATGTATTGAAAATATAGTAAGAATGGAAGATAAAACACAAATTGTGTCAAAAATGTTTTTAACCAAATAACTGAGAAATCAGGGCAACTCTCTGAATTTCTAAATTATCATGAGAAAAATTCAAATATAAGGCATTTTAAAAGTAGTTAATATAAAACATGAACAATGTTTTAAGTACATTTTAATATGAACAGCAAAAAGACTCAAACAACTACAACAAAAATGAGACCATCAACAACTTCAACTCATTTTACCCAGAGTATTTTATCATGAATTATACAGTAATTGAAACTGGGCATATCCCGCATGAAATGGCTACCACCTGCTCATTATTTTCTAAGTATGAAGCCAAGAAATTATACTCTCCAAACCCTTTCTAATTTAAAAGATTTTTTAAAAACCAACAAAGGCAAAAGATATACATCAGCAGTAGAGCACTTTCCTAGTATACGCCTTTGACTGAATCCCTAACAATGAAGAAAAACAAGCTAGCTGGAATTAATGGCATTTTCAGCTTTTACCCACCTTGTCCAGTACCCCAAGATTCATGACTACAGTTCCCACTGGACAGCTCCCAGCAGGCTGATTAACAGCTAAATGGCAGAAAATGTTTATTCAACTGCTTTATGGCTGTCACATACATTTCAAGTACATGAATTTTAAATTTTAATAACGGTTAGTACATGGGGGAAATTTACATACTCCTCTGTGAGGTGGACCACTTCTTCGATCGTGAGAAAAACTGCGGCCCTGGTCATATTCTCGGTAACCAACATGATTGTAATATCTACTGTAGGCGCCTTCACCAGGTCTGTCTAGCAGTGGAGGTTTCTTTTCTAGCAATGGAGGTTTCTTTTCTAGCAGTGGAGGCTTCTTTTCTAGCAGTGGAGGCTTCTTGGGCACAATATTAACTACTCTATGGTAGCCATCCTAAAACAGACAAAAAAGAAATATATAAAAAAATCACTAATTTCTCTAATTTTGGAAAGGTGTTAAGTACAGGAGATCTTACCCATAATTGAACAGGATAAATATGTAAACAAAAAAAAAACCTATTAATGAAAGAACATGAGTATAACTAATAGTAAAGTCTTTATAAGAAATAAATGAAACAGGACTATTCAATGAAGACAAGCATTAAAAATAACAAGCAGCAATGCCAAAAAATAAGTTGTTAAAACAAAACAGATTATTGTCATTTTCATGAGAAAATAACTTTAGACAGTAAGAAAGTTATAACTGTATTTCTAGTTTCCCAAGAAATGGAAATATGACCACAAAGGGAACACATATATTTAGTGTACTGTGCTGGAACTATTCTATTTAGAAATACAAGATTTTTACACATTAGCAATCATAAACAAGGAGTGATGTTGGGCTAGAAAGATTAAAAGGAAACATTTTGCTATTCTTTCAGCACAACTGAAGAGGAGACCCTTTGGCTTAACAAGTTTAAAAGCTGACATAACATTCATAGTAATACGCTCTAGTATTCTTAGATCTTAACATTTTGGCAACAGGGTAGGTTTTCTGTGGAGGAACTTTAGGAACTATGTATGCTTACTTGGAGGGATAATAAAAACATATGCCAAAATGCTGCATGAATAAAGAGCTTATTACTTTCAAAGCAGCCTTTTCCTTTTACTGCCCTGTTCCAAGAACTGTATTTCTAGATTATATATCATAAGGCTGGGGATTTAGCTCAGTGGTTCCAGTGCCTGCCTTGCAAGCACAAGGTCCTGAGTTCTACCCCTGGTATTACATACCCAAAATAAAATTTTTAAAAGATTATGTAAGACAAAACTTTTGAAGAAATCAAATTTAAATCGCATTTTAGTTCTAGATTTTTGAAACTGCCTTTATCAGTCAGGCATGGTGGCAGATATTGTAATCCTAGCAGTCTGATCCTAAATTCAAACCAATCCTGACAATTTAAGGACCTGCAGTGATCCCCTCTTAGAATTTAAATACAATAAAAAAGGGTTGGGGATGTAGCTCATTCCACAGGCCTTGGGTTCAAGCTTCAGTATCATTTACTAGTTACTGAAAATATGCCAGTCACTGGTTAGCAAATACAAAAAAACTCCGAATGACAGCTTTTATACCCACAATGAATATGAAATGGATACTACCTGTATGTTTTAATAAACTGTTTAAACAATATCTACCCTTTTTTTTTGGCAGTCCTAGGGATCAAATTCAGGCCCTATGCTTCCAAAGTAGGTGTGGTACCACTTCAGCTAAATCCCCAGCCCCTACATATCTACTCTTAAAGAAAGCTCCCAAGTTACATGAAAAGATTTAAAGAAACAAAACTTTCAATTTTTTTCCTTTAGAAGCTTACATTTAAGAAATCAGAAAAGGAAAAAGAAAAGGGGAACCCATACAGTTCAAACAGTACTTCCTGCTACCTCCACTGTCAGAAAGAAAATAGTATTTGAAATTCATATACAAATCTTACATTGAGTTGTAACTATATAATTTTCCTTTCTAAATGGGTGTATGGCATATAGGCCATTTGGGTTTTGTGATGTTGTTTCTTTGTGGTAAAAGTGATTAGACTCAGGACCTGTGCTTGGCAGGTTGGCACAGTGAAATCTCCAGCCAACCATGATATTCAATTTTTTTTTTTTTTTTTGAGACAGGGTCTTGCTTTGTAGTTCGGGCTGGCTCTGAGCTCACTATGTAGCCTAGGCAAGCCTCGAACTCAGCAATCCTCCTGTCTCTGCCTCCCAAGTGCTGGGATGACAGGCGTGAGCCACCACGCCCAACCATGGTATTCAATTTTGAACCTCCACTTTGGGAATATTTACTAAAATAATGGCCATGGACATACCATTACAGTAACAAAAAATTTGGAGGCTAAAGTAGTAGTTTAATAGTAAACCTTTTGCCTAGCACGC
This sequence comes from Thryonomys swinderianus, assembly GCA_004025085.1. Lineage (NCBI taxonomy): Eukaryota > Metazoa > Chordata > Mammalia > Rodentia > Thryonomyidae > Thryonomys > Thryonomys swinderianus. The sequence continues at coordinate 3,391 of PVIC010027546.1, forward strand.
TCAAGACAAAACTTTTGAAGAAATTAAATTTAACTTGCATTTTAGTTCTAGATTTTTGAAACTGCCTTTACCAGCCAGGCATGGTGGCAGATCTTGTAATCCTAGCAGTCTGATCCTAAATTCTGGATTCACTCTTCAGTATCATTTAAAAAGACATAAAAACTAGAAGAGAAAAATCAAAATCCTTACATACTAACCAGAAATAAAACCTGAGTGCCAGGATTTAGTTCAGTGATTCTGGCGTCTGCCGGGCAAGCACAAGGTCCTGAATTCAATCCCTGGTATCCACATGCCACAACGCCCAGCGGGGTGACTCATGTCTGTAATCCCAGGAATCAGTACCACACACCACAATGCCGGGCATGGTAGCTCAAACCTATAATCCCAGCCCTGGGGAGGCAAAAGCAGGAGGATTGCTGTGTGTTCGAGGTCTGCTAGGGTTACATAGTGAGCTCAGGGCCAGCTTGCACTATAAAGCAAGACCCTGTCTCAAAAAAAAAAACAAAAACAATATCTTTTACAATTGTTCAGGATAGTTTTGGTGTCACACACTTCTGAAACTCAGAACTCAGGAGGCTTAGTCAGGAAGATGTCAAGTTTAAAACCAATTTGAACAACCTGGTGACTCCTTGTGGGTGGGTAGGTAGGCAGGCAGAGAGAAAAAGGACAGACTAGGGATGCAGTTCAGAGATAGAGTGTTACTTAGTGGTGTGCAAGGCCCAACATTCAACTCAGGGCACTAGCAGAGAGAGGAAGAGAGGGAACTCTAAGAAGATGAAATTTCTATTATTTGAAAAGTAGGTTTTTCAAATGACATTTATAGTTACAAATATCTCAATTTACCACAATAAAAGCAAATTTTTTTTTTGAGACAAGGTCTCGCTTTGCAGTTCAGGCTGGCCCTGAGCTCACTATTTAGCCCAGGCAAGCCTGGAACTCAGCAATCCTCCTGTCTCTGCCTCCCGAGTGCTGGGAAGACAGGCGTGAGCCACCACACCAGGCATTGTGGTGTGTGGTATAGATCGTTGGTGGGTATGAACACAACACCTGATATTATATGTGGTTACAGGGACTGAACGAGGGACCTCATAATTCCCAGGCAGGCGCCAGAACCAGAGGTAAATCTCTGGCTCAGTAAAAGCAATTTTAATTGCTCTATATAAAAATAACATGAACTCATTTTAACAAAAAGCATTTTTATTTCAAATCAGAGTATTAATACATAAGCTCCCTACTTTGAGCATCATTGTCAGACACATGCTGAAGTATTTATTTACATCCGAAATGTACTTCGAAACAATTGGATAAGGAAGAAAGTGGTAAAGACAAAAGAAAACATGCCCTTGAGTAGGTAGCTGTTGTTTGGATGATGTGTCCTTTGGGAATTGATCATAGTATCTATATTCAGTACTGTATTTTTCTCATAAAAAATCAAAATCAATTAACAGCACACTGACAGCCTAGCACAGCATGTACACACCAGTGGCCAGGGCAGGGACTTCCGGTCACAGTGATGTAGAGTACACTCAAAGCCTGCAGAGCCTGCCTTGATCTCGGCGTGATGTCAGCACCACACAGGCCACAGACCTTACTCTGCTATCTAAGTTTCATTGTACGTTAGTCATCATGTACTTTTTTACTAGAAAAACCTCAAAACGTTATCAGAATGTAAATTTAATAAACCTAGTCACAGTGGCTTGTAGACTTCTGCTTTCACAAGCTGAGGTTTCCTCAACCTGATTCCTCATGTTTTATGGTATTTTTATTGTCACTTTCATTGGTTTCATTCAATGGTTTTTCAGTGAAATACTGTTTAATAGGCATTCCAGTGGTTTTTGAGGGCAGTGAAGCACAATACCGTTAGCACTGTTCCCAAAACAGTGAGAACATATTACTATGGAAGTTTGCCAAGAATTTATTGTATATTCTTGAAAACAGCTAACACAGAAAGTCAAATCTTGGTGTGGCCAACTATGGTGGGGCACATTTGTTATCCCGGCACTAGGAAGGTTGGAGGCAGGACGATTATAATGAATTCAAATTCAAAATCAACCTGGGCCATATAGTAAGTTCAAGGCCAGCATGACTAACTACATAGAGAATCCTTGTCTCAAAAACACCAAGAAAATAATAGACTGGTGTAGTGACACACAACTCCAATTCACACGCAGCTTGTGTAACTTAATGAAACCCTGTCTCAAAATTTCAAAATGTGGAGCCGGAGATTTTGTTCAGTGGTTCCAGCACCTGCCTTGCAAGTGCAAGGTCCTGCAAGGTCCTGAGTGAGATCCCAGTAACACATACAACAATGCTGGGCATGGTAACTTACGCCCACCAGCAATCAGTACCACATACCACAGTGCTGAGCGTGGTGGCTCACGCCTATCATCCCAGCACTTGGGAGGCAGAGACAAGGATTGCTGAGTTTGATGCTTACCTGGGCTACATAGTGAGCTCAGGGCCAGCCTGAACTACAAAGTGAGACCCTGTCTCCAAAGGAAGAAAAAAAAATTTCAAAATGTGCTGGGAATATAGCTCTGTGGAAAAGCCTGTGTTCAATTCCCAGTACCAAAAACCAAAAACAAAGTTAGTTCTTTCAATTCTGTCAGACTAGAAATTAAAATACCACCTGGAATAGTTCTATGCAGGAGATCATTCCTCACTGAAGATTCATCAAATGAACAATTCAGATTTTTGCATTTTACCAGGGAGAGTGCCAAACACCTATAATCCCAGCTACTCAGAAGGCTAAAATAGGTGGATTATAAATCTGAAGCCAGCCTAGCAACTTAGGAAGACCCAGTTTCAAAGTAAGAAATAAAAAAGGTGGAGAGCTAGCCACATAGTTCAGTGCAAAGGTCCTGATCTCAATTCCCAGTACCAAAAAAACCATAACAAGAGCCAGGCGTGGTGGCTCATGCTTGTAATCCCAGCACTCGGGAGGCAGAGACAGGAGGATTGCTGAGTTCGAGGCTTGCCTGGGCTACATAGTGAGCTCAGGGCCAGCCTGAACTGCAAAGCGAAACCCTGTCTCCAAAAAAAACCAAAAAAAAAAAAAAAAAAAACCATAACAAGAAAAACCCTAGGCTGTACCTGTGCAACGTTTAGTATTTAGTGGGAGGAGGCACTCTCACCCACAACTTACTATGAATTACATCTGAAGACTTAAATGGATTAACAGGATGAGCAGATGGGTGAATACAAAATAAAGTAAGCTCAGTAGTAAGTTAACAGTTGTATCTAAGTGGTAAGAATATGGGTGTTCAGTATAAAAATCTTTCAACACTGCTGAATGATTGAAAACTTCCAAAATAAAATACTGGAACAAGTTACACGGGTAAATTTATAGGAACATTGATTCTATAATACATTAGATTGGGAGTATGCTTCAATGATAGTGCGTTTATGCCTGGCATGTTTAAGGCTCTCGGTTCAACCTATGATACTACCGTCAGTCAATAAAATACAATAAAAAAAGAAAATAATTAAATTATGCATATGAATATTTTAAATAAAATGTTTCAGGAAATAAAGAGTAGGAAGAAAACACAATTCCAACATTAATACATTGTGAAGAATGTGAAAAATTATAAATTACTGTGAGACAAGAGTTTAGAATTATAATTTGGTATGATTACATTTGAGATAACATGCCACGTATTTCTTACAAAATCTCATATACTGTCAAAATCAAGTTCTCAGTTCACCAAAGAATTTATTGTTTATTGGCAAACTCAGAGAAATAATCATGATATGAACTGTGGAAACACTGTAAACTTTAAAAATACTGTTACCAGGGGCCGGAGGGTTAGCTCAGTGGTTCCGGTGCCTGCCTCGCAAGCGTAAGGACCTGAGTTCGATCCCTGGTTACCACATATAATGCTGGGCGTGGTGGCTCACGCCTGTAATCCCAGCACTCGGGAGGCAGAGACAGGAGGATTGCTGAGTTCGCGGTGGCTTGCCTGGGCACCACAGTGAGCTCAGGGCAAGCCTGAACTACAAAGCAAGACCCTGTCTCCAAAAAGCAAAAAAAAAAAAAAAAAAAAAAAAAATACTGTTACTGGCTGGGGATTTAGCTCAGAAGTTCCGGCATCTGCCTGGCAAGCACACGGTCCTGAGTTCAACCCCCAGTACCATATATCATAATGCCAGGCATGATGGCTCACACCTGTAATCCCAGCACTCAGGAGACAGAGGCAGGAGGATTGCTGTTGAGTTCAAGGCTAACTTGGGTTACATGGTGAGCTCAGGGCCAGCCTGAACTATAAAGCAAGACCCTGTCTCAAAAAAAAAAACACTAAAAATAGTTTTACATAAATTGAACATCCAAAATTCCAACCTAAAAGGCTGTAAAATTAAAGTTTTTGAGAGCTGACATGATGACAAAAGGGGAAAATTCCACATCTGACTGAGCATGACTATTATTCCAAAAGCTGAAAATAACCCTAAATCTTTTTTAATTCTTTATTGGTACAATTTATATACACCTCACAATCACACATAACATGGGGGAATTTGTACCAAAATACGACACAAGTTAATTCTCATTTTTTACTCATATCCCTAAATCTTACATACTTTCAGTCCTAAGTACTTTAGAGAAGCCAAATAGTTGTAAAACCTATTACTTGAGCTGGGCGTGGTGGCTCATGCCTGTAATCCCAGCACTCGGGAGGCAGAGGCAGGAGGACTGCTGAGTTCAAGGCTTGCCTGGGCTACATACTGAGCTCAGAGCCAGCCTGAACTACAAAGCGAGACCCTGCCTCAAAAAAAAAAAAAAAACTATTACTCGAAATTAATATGTCATAGAAAAATAAAATGTCCATCCCATCACTATGATTTTTACTATTATCACTGCTGTCAAAAATCTACTTCAGGGCCGGAGGGTTAGCTCAGTGGTTCCAGCGGCTGCTTCGCAAGCGCAAGGTCCTGAGTTCGATCCCCGGTAACCACACATAATGCTGGGCGTGGAGACACACCCACCAACAATCAACAACGCATACCACAATGCTGGATGTGGTGGCTCACGCCTGTCATCCCAGCACTTGGGAGGCAGAGACAGGAGGATTGCTGAGTTTGCAGTGGCTTGCCTGGGCACCACAGTGAGCTCAGGGCCAGCCTGAACTACAAAGCGAGACCCTGTCTCCAAAAAGAAAAAAAAAAAAAAATCTACTTCAAATAATGTATTTCTTGTGGACCAAGGATTTAGCTCAGTGGGTCCAGCAGCCTGGCAAGCACAAGGTCCTGAGTTCGACCATATACCACATTGCTGAGCATGGTAGCACGCACTGTAATCCCAGCACTCAGGAGGCAGAGACAGGAGGATTACTATGCATTCAAGGCTTGCCTGGACTACAGAGTGAGTTCAAGGCAAGCCTGAACTATAAAGCCAGATCCTATCTAAAAAAACTAAATAATGATAATAATAATAGTATTTCTTGAAACCCTGAATGGTAGGTCACACAAGGCCACCAGGCACACACCTATAATCTGAACACTCAGGAGGTTGAGGAAGAAGGAAAACTATAAATTCAAGGCCAGCCTAGCCTACATACTGAGTTCAAGACCAGCCCAAACTATATGATAAGACCCTGTCTCCAAAAACAAAAAAAAAGGTGGCACATGACTGTTATCCTAGGGCAACTATAATACTAGCACTTAGAAGGCTGAGGCAAGATCATCTTGGATCCAAGGCCACCCAGGACTAACAAAGCAAGACACTGTCTCCAAAAAGTGGAAAGGAAAATCTTCCATGTTAGGAAATATTTATTAAAAGAACAGTAAAGTCAGGTAAAATGGTTCTGCTTCAGCACCAGCTATAATATAGTGAGAATATAAACTGCTAGTGCTCCAATCCAAATCCTGACATTTTATTATCTCTAAAAATTTTGAAACCGAAATTTTGTCCTACCTCACCACCCCCCTTCCACATAAACTGGTAGAAAATCACCATCTCATGTTGCAGTCTCATTAGAATTTCCTTATTATCCATCTGTTCCTCATCTGGCTAATAAGACTGATTCCTGAAGTTTACCTGTATCTAAAAGATATTCTGGCTGGCCGGTGGTGGCTCAAGCCTATAATCCCAGCACTCCAGAGGCAGAGGCAGGAGGATTGCTGAGTTCAAGGCTTGCCTGGGCTCCATAGTGAGCTCAGGGCCAGCCTGAACTACAAAGCAAAAACAAAAACAAATCAAAAAAAACCAACAACAACAAAAAAAAGATATTCTGGCTCAAACTTGATAAATGCTGAGAAATTAGATAGCATGCTAAGAGAAATGATAAGTTAAAAGACAGCATGCTGAGCCGGAGGGTTAGCTCAGTGGTTCCAGCACCTGCCTCGCAAGCGCAAGGCCCTGAGTTCAATCCCTGGTAACCACATACAATGCTGGGCATGGTGACTCACGCCCACCAGCCATCGATACCACATACCACAGTGCCGGGCGTGGTGGCTCAAGCCTGTCATCCCAGCACTCGGGAGGCAGAGACAGGAGGATTGCTGAGTTCCAGGCTTGCCTGGGCTACAGAGTGAGCTCAGAGCCAGAACTGAACTACAAAAGCGAGACCCTATCTCAAAAAAAAAAAAAAAGACAGCATGCTTGGGGAACAGTATTATGGACAGAACACAGGGTCTTGCTCATGCTGGTGGAACAATACTACACAGTGAGACAGGCCCTTGTCCTGACTCTCCCCCCCACGGAATGTTTTATCTAGATATGCATCAGTTTGTGCTGCTGGGTCCCACACAATGTATCAAAATGTTATATAACTGTTCATACTTGCAACCTCTCAGGAATGTTCTCTTAGCTCCACCTCCTGCTCAGAAATGTTCTGTTTGCTCCGTCCCTTGAAGGGATGTCCTTAGCTCTGCCCCTGCTTCTAAGAGCAGGCTCGCCCAATACACCCAGCAGAAAGATTCTGTGACTCCACCCCTGCTTCAGTGAGCATGCTCGCCACCTCTCTACTCTACTATAAAATGGCTTTTTTTTTTTTTTTTTTTTTGAGACAGGGTCTCACTTTGTAGTTCAGGCTGGCTCTGAACTCACTATGTAGCCCAGGCAAACCTCGAACTCAGCAATCCTCCTGTCTCTGCCTCCCGAGTGCTGGGATGGCTATTTTTAATTAGGCTTGAGTATGAACTCCACTGAGCCCACAGGTGACCCTGAACTGTGCCACTTGGCTGTGACACTGATCTGTAACACTTGACTATAGCACTGAGCCGTTCCACTTTGCCACAACAGTGCTAGGCAAGTGCTCTAGCAGTGAACATGCCACCAGCCCCAGAAAACATGCCTTACAAATTAGGTATCTAGATGTTAAATGCAAACACCAGCTGATTTTGCAACCTGTAAGGTACATCCTCATCCAGATTCTCTGTCCTACACATTCAGAATGAGATTGCCGATACACAAATGTACTTAAATGAGTGTGCACATTTGCCTTTCTAGGTTTACTAAGCCAAGAGCTCACAGGTGCTTTTATGAACGACTCCATACTAACGTGGGTGGTGCATCCTCAACAGACCCAACCTCTTTTCATAGTTTATTGCACCCACATCCAAAATATCATGAAGGACACTTTCTGATACAGCAGAAATGGAAACTAATGGGGCAAAAACATACTATTAAAAAATGCAAGTGCCGGGCGTGGTGCCTCACACCTGTAATCCTAGCACTCAGGAAGCAGAGGCGGGAGGATTACTGAGTTCCAGGCTTGCCTGGGCTACATAGTGAGCTCAGAGCCAGCCTGAACTACAAAGTGAGACCCTGTCTCAAAAAAAAAAAAAAATGCAGAGCCAAAGATTTCGCTCAGTGGTTCCAGTAGCTGCCTAGCAAGTGCAAGGCCCAGAGTTGATCCCAATAATAACATACAACAACACCAGGCATGGAGACTCATGCCCACCAGCAGTCAGTACCACAGACCACAATGCTGGACGTGGTGGCTCAGGCCTATAAATCATAGCACTTGGGAGGCAGAGGCAGGACAATTGCTGAATTCCAGATTTGCCTTGGCTACATAGTGAGCTTAGGGCCAGCCTGAACTACAAAGCAAGACCCTGTCTCAAAAAAAAAGAAAAAAAGGGCCGGAGATTTAGCTCAGTGGTTCCTGCGCCTGCCTCACAAGCACAAGGTCCTGAGTTCGATCCCGGTAACCACATACAATGCTGGGTTTGGTGACCATGCCCCACTAGCAATCAACCAGCAATCAGCACCACAGACAATGCTGGGCGTGGTGGCTCACGCCTGTCATCCCAGCACTAGGGAGGCAGAAACAGGAGGATTGCTGAGTTTCAGGCTTGCCTGGGCTACATAGTGAGCTCAGGGCCAGTATGAACTACAAAGCAAGACCCTGTCTCAAAAAAAAAAAAAAAAAAAAAAACAATACAACTATTTTGTCAGAGGGCAACATCCATATAACATAATAAAATAGAACATTACATTCCCACATCTGTGGAAGAAAAGTACATAAATCATAAATACACTGCTGGAGATAAATTTTGACTAGATGACTGTGATGTCATTATCATCCAGATGAAGACACTGAACGTTCCTACTGGATCAAAATCCTTGCATGCATTCCTATAACTCCTACAAGTAACCATGTTCCTAGCAACTGTCACATTTTATCACTTTACATAAAAGCAAACACACAGGATACACTGTCACACTGGCCTCTTGCCTATCATGTGTAGGGTATCCACCTGTGTTGTGACTTCTGTCAGGAGACCATTTAATCTCCTTCCTAATACTCAGACAACTCACTGAACCTGCTGGAAGGCATTCCTGCTGCTGCTGCTCTGAAGCGCTCATGAATAATGCTGGCTATAAATGTTTTTGGACAAAGCAACATGAATTATTTAAAATATTTGATAATCTCCACTTTGTGAGCAAAGGTTGCTTTTTTTGGTTTTGTTTTTTTTGGTTTTTGAGACAGGGTCTCGCTTTGTAGTTCAGGCTGGCCCTGAGCTCACTATGTAGCCCCGGCAAGCCTGGAACTCAGCAATCCTCCTGTCTCTGCCTCCCGAGTGCTGGGATGACAGGCGTGAGCCACCACACCTGGCACTGTGGTATGTGGTATTGATTGCTGGTGGGTGTGAGTCACTATACCCAGCACCGTATGTGGTTACCGGAATCGAACTCAGGGCCTTGCGTTTGCGAGGCAGGTGCCAGAACCACTGAGCTAAATCTCTGGCCCAGCAAAGGTTTTTAAACTGCAAACAACAAATTATACTTTTAGCTACTCTCAGGTCAAGAATAACTTTCCATTTCTTTTCCAATGTCAAACAGTTTAAGGATTCAGTAAGTCCTTTAAATCAGACATGAAATTACTTTTTCAAATAAATGTACCTATCAAACAGCAAAATAGCAAGTGTGTAACTCAGTCATGAACAGAAATTAGATTATCTTCAGATTATGTTACTATATCACTACTTTAGGAAACTGGGCCTGCTAGCACACGCCTGTAATCCCAGCGTCCCAGCTTCGGAGGTTGAGGCAGGAGGGTTGTCTTGAGTTCAAGGCCAACCTGAACTACAAACTGAGACCCTATATAAAAAAAAACAAAAGAGGGCCGGAGGGTTAGCTCAGTGGTTCCAGCGCCTTCTGTTCTGGTGCCTGCCTCGCAAGCGCAAGGTCCTTAGTTCGATCCCCGGTAACCACATACAATGCTGGATGTGCCAGCAATCGATGCCACAGCCACAGTGCCGGGCGTGGTGGCTCACGCCTGTGGTCCCAGCACTCGGGAGGCAGAGACAGGAGGATTGCTGAGTTCGAGGTTTGCCTGGGCTACATAGTGAGCTCAGGGCCAGCCTGAACTGCAAAGCGAGACCCTGTCTCAAAAGAAAGAAAAAAAAAGAAATAAAAAGAGGAAACGACAGCAATGAAAGAGCCACCCCCACTCTTCACAGTGATGACTCACTACAACAGTCTGGCCCTTCATCTGTGCCAGGAGACTTGCTAGTAAAGACTGATTCACCAGAGGAGTAAGAGGGTATGACCTACTAAAAGGTTGCTGGATCACTGGGGAGCTGTGGTTTCAAAGAGGACTACAGAACCCGGACCTCTTCTTTACCCTACATGCCTGTCACAGCAGAACACCGCAGCTCAGTGCTACAGTGTCACCATAGCTCGAAGGCACACCTGAGTGTTACAGCATGGTATTACAGAGACAGAGAGAATCTCTCATGTTTCAGAAAAAACCTGAAAGCATTCTGTATTCATTTAATAAATAGTGAGCTCCTCTTGAGTACTAGACAGAGTACTGTGAACATCAAGAAAACTGCGAACTCTTTAAGGATGAAGACCTACCTCAAATATCCCAACTCCCAGAACCAATGAGACAAGCAGGAGGAAAGACAGCAAGCTGTCCACCTGCACCTACAGGCATTCTTATTCACTGGCCAGACCTCATGCGCAAGGGAAGCACACCACAGGAGCCCTAACCAAGGACAGTGACACGTTCCTGCTCCAGTAAGACAGTTATGTTCCTCTAAAATTAAAGCTTCCTCTTCACAGTTTCATGTATTCAACCTGTAAACATTTTCAAGAACAGAGACAATACAGAACAGCACGAGCAGATGCTCACTTTCTTTTTTTTTTTTTTTTTGCTTTTGAGACAGGGTCTCGCTTTGTAGTTCAGGCTGGCCCTGAGCTCACTATGCAGCCCAGGCAAGCCTGGAGCTCAGCAATCCTCCTGTCTCTGCCTCCCGAGTGCTGGGATGACAGGCGTGAGCCACCACGTCCGGCACTGTGGTATGTGGTGTTGATTGTTGGTGGCTGTGAGTCTCCACGCCCAGCATTCTATGTGGTTACCGGGGATCGAACTCAGGACCTTGCGCTTGCGAGGCAGCGCCGGAACCACTGAGCTAACCCTCCGGCCCTAGATGCTCACTTTCTAATGGACAGTGTGACTATTACATAATAAAACTTCACAAATTAATATCAATATAAACCTTTTGTTCTAGAAATTTAAGTGATATAAAATATAGATTTTCTACATAAATAAAATGTCATTAATTTTCTAACTTTTACACTTGGCATATTTTAATTTCTGCCATCTGAAAATGTTCCTCGGCCAAATGTTGCTCTGTCAGGTTAAATTACACACCAGGCTCTCTGGGATTGTGTATAGGAAAGACTTACACTGGGGTCACTCCGCGGAGGTACTCGCTCTCTTGGAAGTCTTTCATAGTCATACCGTCCCTCAGACCACATCTCATTTCTTCTGTCAGCCACTACAGAAAAACAATCCCAAAATGTACAGTTTTTATATTAGGAAGTCACAGAAAAGTACATGACCAGATTACTACACAAACATTTCTATACAACGTAGGTGGGAAAAAATTGTGAATGAGCAAAAAGGATAAAAGTAATTAACTATAGCAATGTTTCTTTCAATTATCTCCTTTACATAAAAAAAAAAAAAGGGTGGGGCTGGGGATTTAGCTCAAGTGGTACCACACCAACCTTGGATGCACAAGGGCCCAAATTCAATCACCCAGTACCGCCCAAAAAAGGTGGGGGGGTTACCTCAGTGGTTCCCGCACCTGCCTAGGGAACCCAAAATCCCTAGTTCCATCCCAGTAACCACATACAACAATGCAGGGCACGGTGACTCACACTCACCAGCAATCAGTATGCATACCACAATCCTGGGTGTGGTGGCTCACACCTGTCATCCCAGCACTTGGGAGGCAGAGGCAGGAGGATCGCTGAGTTTGAGGCTTGCCTGGGCTACATAGGGAGCTCAGGACCAGCCTAAACTACAAAGTGAGATCCTGTCTCAAAAACAAAAACCAAGCCTTCACCTTCCTTCTACTTTCCAATATCAAACACTTTTTTTTTTTTTTGAGACAGGGTCTTGCTTTGTGGTTCAGGCTGGTCTTGAGCTCCCTATATATGTAGCTCAGGCTAGCCTCAAAATCAGCAGTCCCCCTGCCTCTGCTTCCCGAGTGCTGGGATGACAGGCATGAGCCACCATGCCCGGCTCCAATGTCGAACACTTTAAGGATTTGAGTCCCTTTAAATCAAACATGAATATAAAAATTATTTTTTCAAATAAATTCAGATATCAAAAAACCCAACAGCAAGTATGTAACTCAGTCATCAACAGAAATTTGATTATCTTCAGATTATGAAGAGTTGATGCATCCTGATTTGTTCTTGTTACCCAGGATTGCTTTTGCTAGTACTGGGTCTCTCCTGATGTCATGTGAATTTTAGGGAGGTTTTCTCTAGTTCTGTAAACAACGCTGTTGGTATTGTTTGGGACTGCATTAAATCTGTGCATCAGCTTTGAGCATATGGCTATTTTGACTCTATTGGTTCTGTCTATCCAAAAATAGGGAACATCTTTCCATCTTCTGTCATCTTTGATCCCCTCTGTCAGAGTACTGTACTACAGTTTTCATTGTGGAGGTCTTTTACTTCCTTGGTTAGGTTAAATCCCAACTATTTAATTTCTCTTATCATGTACGGCTTAGTTTCCTAATTTCTCAGTGAGTTCATTAACACTACTGATTTTAGTGTATTCATTTTGTATCTTCCTACATGACTACTGTAGTTACTACTGTAATTTGAGGAGGTTTTTAGTGGAATTTTTTGAGACTTCTATGCAAACAATCATGTTGTTTGAAAATAATGTTAATTTGACTTCTTCCTTTCATATATATATTCCTTTTCTTTCTTTTGCTGATTGCCATGGCGAATGTTTCAGATACTATGTTGAACCGGGGTCCTTATAGTACACATCCTTGTCTAGTCCCTAAATTTAGAAGAAAGCTTTGTTTTCCCTCATTTATTATGTTATTGGCCATGAATAGCTTTTATAAGAAGTCCTTCTATCCTACTTTCTTCAGGTTTTTTTTGTTTTTTGAGACAGGGTCTCGCTTTGTAGTTCAGGCTGGCCCTAAGCTCACTATGTAGCCCAGGCAAGCCCTGAACTCAGCAATCCTCCTGCCTCTGCCTCCCGAGTGCTGGGATTACCAGTGTGAGCCACCACGTCTGGCACTCTGGTATGTGGTATTAATTGCTGGTGGGCGTGAGTCTCCACGCCCAGTGTTGTATGTGGTTACCGGGGATCGAACTCAGGACCATTGCGCTTGAGAGGCAGGCACCAGAACCACTGAGCCAAATCTCCGGCCCACTCAGTTTTTTAAATCTAACATGTTGGCAAATACTTCAGTGTACTGAACACAATTTCTATGTGAAACAAATAGAATCCATGACACAATCACATAACTGCTACACTTCATTCTACAACAATTTTGTGTGACTTTACCTGATAAAAGTATTAATCTTATAAGGTGGTACAGAAATCAAATGCAAATTAAAATATTTAGTAAATATTACTTAAATATTAACAATTTTAAAAGATCTTATTAATTTTCAATTTCTGTACACATAATGAGCGATTTTATAAAAATTTTATCTTATAGATACAATAAATTGGTAAAGCCTCTGTGAATATGTTGCTTTAGGTCAGGCTTTAAGTAACTTCCTATTATCAACTACTTCATTTTTTTTTTGCTTTTTGGAGACAGGGTCTTGCTTTGTAGTTCAGGCTGGCCCTGAGCTCACTATGGTGCCCAGGCAAGCCGCTGTGAATTCAGCAATCCTCCCGTCTCTGCCTCCCGAGTGCTGGGATTACAGGCGTGAGCCACCACGCCCAGCATTATATGTGGTAACCGGGGATCGAACTCAGGTCCTTATGCTTGCGAGGCAGGCGCCGGAACCACTGAGCTAACCCTCCGGCCCAACTACTTCATTTTTTAAACTTTTCTCTTCCAGACAAGTATATAAAACACTGAACTAAAATGTTCAAGTAATCTGCAAGTATTTATATTCTAAGTACCTGGTGTTCTTTAAGAAGAGCAATATCAGGGGGCCGGAGGGTTAGCTCAGTGGTTCCGGCGCCTGCCTCGCAAGCGTAAGGACCTGAGTTCGATCCCCGGTTACCACATATAATGCTGGGCGTGGTGGCTCACGCTGTAATCCCAGCACTCGGGAGGCAGAGTCGGGAGGATTGTTGAGTTCGCGGCGGCTTGCCTGGGCACCATAGTGAGCTCAGGGCCAGCCTGAACTACAAAGCAAGACCCTGTCTCCAAAAAGCAAAAAAAAAAAAAAAAAAAAGAGCAATATCAGTATGTTTTATTATTTAAATTTCTATAGTTTCAGAATAAGGAATACGAACACAGGCTAGGAATATAACTCATTGGTAGAGAACTTTACTATCATGTGTAATGCCTGGGTTCAATCTTAAAACTGCAAAATGTAAACATAAAACACACTATTATGATGAGAAAACCATGGTTTAACAACATGATTAATATCCACTAGTACAAAAATTCAAAAATGAAAATACTAGTGAAGAAGCCTCAAGCCAAATTACTATCCCTCACTCTTCAAATATTTATAATTAGGGAAAGCAGGAATAAGAAAATTCCACATGCAATCTTACATTGCTAAAACAAACTAAAAGATCTAATTAAATACAAAAGTAAAAAGCTATTAAAAACAAGTTTGATTAGCAGAGTATGTTGTTTATGTCATTATTCAGACTTTGATATTTAGTCACGCTCAAAACCACAGATCCATCCCCAAACCAACCACCTACATTTGTACCAAGGCATCCTGACTCCCAGGGGCAACTGTGCTTCTTTGTATATTGTCCGTTTGCTAAATCTCCTCCCATTACTGGAATCTCAGAAGCACTCCATGAAGCTCTCTTGATAGAGAAATACTATACAGTAAGACAGGCCCTTGGCTTGCCTACATTTTCCTCCCCACAGAATAGTTCTGCACTTTGTGTTTTAAAATATAACAATACTGGGGTGCTCTGCTCATGCCCACTGTATCAAAATGGTTTGAGGCCTTGCAGGTATATTAAGTTCTACCCCTTCCAAGGATGTTCTGCTAAGCTCCACTCCCTCAAGAATACTGTTAAACTCTGCTCCTATACTTCAGGAATGGTCTTTAACTCCTAACTTTGTGCCCAGTGTATCAAAATGGCTTATGACCATTTGAGCTGTGTGACCTTTTAGGAATGACCTCTCACAACAATGTTCTGTTAAGCTCCACCCCTCTACTTCAAGAACATTCTGTAATTCACTTGTGCTCCATGTATCAAATGGTTGTAGGGCCAGAGATTTAGCTCAGTGGTTCCAGCACCTGCCTAGAAAGCAAAAGGTTCCTGGTCCGATCCCCAGTAAACACTTAAAACAATACCGGGCATGGTGACTCATGCCCACCGGCTATCAGTACCACAATCAGTACCAAACACCGAGCGTGGTGGCTCAAGCCTGTCATCCCAGGACTCTGGAGCCAGAGGCAGGAGGATTGCTGAATTCAAAGCTTGTCTGAAGTACATAGTGAGCTCAGGGCCAGCATGAACTAAAAGCGAGACCCTGACTCAAAAAAAAAAAAAAGTGGTTGTGACTGAACTATCTGTGATGTTTCAGAAAGGTTGTTAAACTCTAGCCCTGTTTCAGTCTTGCCCTGTTAACTATACACACACACACACACACACACACACACACACACACAACCCATTGCTTGCCTACCCAATATAGAACCCTATATAATGAGGCTCTTATTACTGGGAAGAGTCCTCAGGTTCCTCTGAGTCTCTCCTGGGCCTTACAAGCCTAATAAAAAGTTTCTAGTGACCATCTGAGTCTTGCAATTAAGAGAGTTGCTGCTACTCAGAGCTGTGCTGGCACACTGAGCTAGAGAGCTCAGCTGTGCCTAAAAGCTGGGTCCTGTACCACCACACTGAGCTGCTCTGCTCTGCAGCAACACTCATGCACAATGAAGAACAGGACAGGAAAAGGGATGGACCCGCTACATCACCATTATGTTAAGAATAGAGGGCCTGGGCCGGAGGGTTAGCTCAGTGGTTCCGGCGCCTGCCTCACAAGCGCAAAGACCTGAGTTCGATCCCCCGTAACCACATATAATGCTGGGTGTGGAGACACGCCCACCAACAATCAACATCGCATACCACAATGCCTGTCATGGTGGCTCACGCCTGTCATCCCAGCACTTGGGAGGCAGAGACAGGAGGATTGCTGAGTTTGTGGTGGCTTGCCTGAGCACCATAGTGAGCTCAGGGCCAGCCTGAACTACAAAGCGAGACCCTGTCTCAAAAAGCAAAAAAAAAAAAAAAGAAAAAAAAATAGAGGGCCAGAGATTTAGCTCAGTGCTTCTGGCACCTGCCTCACAAGCGCAAGGTCCTGAGTTCGATCCCCAGTCACCGCATACAATGCTGGGCGTGGTGACTCACACACACCAGCAATCAATATCACATACCACAGTGCCGGGCGTGGTGGCTCATGCCTCTAATCCCAGCACTTGGGAGGCAGAGACAGGAGGACTGCTAAATTCCAGGCTTGCCTGGACTACTTAGTGAGCTCAGAGCCAGCCTGAACTACAAAGCGAGACCCTGTCTCAAAAAAATAAATAAATAAATGATAGATAGATAGATAGATAGATAGATAGATAGATAGATAGATAGATAGATAGATAAAATTAGAATTCAAGGGTCAGCAATTTAACTCAGTGGTTCCAGTGCCTGTCTAGCAAGCCCAAGGTCCCTGGTTTAATCCCTGGTAACAACGTAACAACATACAACAATATTGGGTGTAGTGACTCTCGCCCACCAGCAATCAGTACCACATACCACAATGCCAGGCATGGTGGCTCCCGACTGTAATCCCAGCACTCGGGAGGCAGAGGCAGGAGGATTGCTGAGTTTGAGACTTGCCTGGGCTTACATAGAGAGCTCAGGGCCAGCCTTAACTACACAGTGAGACCCTGTCTCAAAAAAATTTTTTTTTAATTTAAAAAAATAAAAGTAATTTCAGGAAGAATAGAGATTCGTATTTGATTGAATGATAACCATCAACTGGAATAGATGAATGAATTGCTAAAGCAAAGGCAAAGAAATCACCAATTGCATCCACGATGTATCACAGAATTCAGCATTTAAGGACTGCATTTTCCAGTAGTTTTACAAGTCATTTGACTTCTCAATGCCTTAAGAATTCTTTTAGTTGAGTCAGGTGTGCTCCAAGCCTTTGGTCCCAGCTCTCCAGAGGCATAGGCTGGAAGATCACTAAGAGTTCCAGATCAGCCTGGACTACATACTGCGTTCAAGGCCAGCCTGGAATACACAGCAGCAAGACCCTGTCTCAAAACAACAACAAAGAAAACCCTTTTAAGTGAGAGGAGCATTGCGGTTGCCAGAAAAGAGAAAAGGAGATGTGGAGGGAAAGGAAGTATACTTAAAGTTGGGAGATGAATGTTAACTTACATATTCAAAATTGAAATACCTATTTTCATTCTTTATTCAACTTCAAACCATACACCAAGACCCAGCTGAAAAATCTATCATTAGCCAGGTGTGGTGGCTCACACCTGTAATCCCAGCACTCAGAAGGCAGAGGCAGGAGGACTACCATGAGTTCGAGGCTAGCCTGGACAACATAGTGAGTTCAGGGTCAGCCTGGACAACCAACCAAGACCCTCTCTCAAAAAACTGAAAAGAAAAAAAAAACGTCTATCATCCTCAAATCCCATCATTGGAACCCTACAACATTTAAAGCAGATTCCAAACCCAAAACTGACAGCTCATATGCGATTTCTATCTCACTCACTGAAAAAATATTCCATTGGGGCTGGAGGGTTAGCTCAGTGGTTCCGGCGCCTGCCTCGCAAGCGCAAGGTCCTGAGTTCAATCCCCGTTAACCACATACAATGTTGGGCGTGGAGACTCACACCCACCAGCAATCAACCCCACATAACACAGTGCCGGGCATGGTGGCTCACGCCTGTCATCCCAGCACTTGGGAGGCAGAGACAGGAGGATTGCTGAGTTCGAGGCTTGCCTGGGCTACATAGTGAGCTCAGAGCTAGACTGAACTACAAAGCAAGACTCTGTCTCAAAAAAAAAAAAAAATTTCCATTGACAACATTTAAAAACTAAGAGATAATCTTTTTATTTCCACATTTTTTTTAACTCTCCAGATTTCCTGGTAGAAATCAAATGATCTGGCTACACTGGGACAATAATCTCACAAGCCAAGTGGGCTGTACATTAGTAGCAGCTGACCACAGGCTGACAGGCTCACTCTTAGATCCCTTGGCCTCTGAAACTATACCTGCACTGCGATCTTTCAACACACTACCTGCCAATCTATAAGGCAACAATAAATGAATTAGACACTGGAGTTCCAAATACACCAAGGCAAACAGTCCTCCCTCGCCAAACTACCTGTGCAAGGAAGCCATGGGGAAGCTCTTATCCACGTGAAACTGGTACCCAGAAAGGAAAGGGCACTTGTGGATGGCAGGGATGCGTAACTATCTGTAGGAAGTTAGGAAATGCCCTCAGATAAAATGACAGGTACAGGGCCGGAGATTTATTTAGCTCAGTGGTTCCAGCGCCTGTCTCCCAAGGGCAAGGTTCTCAATTCCATCCAGGTAACCACATACAATGCTACCACGCCCACCAGCCATCAATACCACATTCCACAGTGCCGGGCATGGTGGCTCACGCCTGTAATCCCAGCCCTTGGGAGGCAGAGACAGGAGGATTGCTGAGTTCGAGGCTTACCTGGGCTACATAGTGAGCTCAGAGCCAGCCTGAACTGCAAAGCGAGACCCTGTCTCAAAAAAAAAATGACAGCTACAAAAAGTAATTTCCCAGAAACAAGAAGGAAGGAAATGAACGTCTCAGAGAAAAAAAAAAAATCTCTGCAAACACACTGGACAACAAAGTATTCTTAGGGAGTGAAACTAATTTAAAATCCCTAGTGCCATAACCAACCTTAAATGTAGGCATCACATAGCTCAAATGAAGGAAGCCACAAGCAGGAAAAAAACGTGTATTATAAGGTCCCAGAATTTGAATAAAGGGGCTGCATGTGTAAGCGGTTGAGCAAATAAAAGACGTTTCATTAAGCGCAGCTGGGATAAAAAGAAGTGAATTAAAAAGAAAACGAAAGAAAACAAAGGCAAGGATAACCCAAGGCAAAAAAAGAAACCACAAAGCAGCATGAGGATGAGGATACCCCAAAGGCAAAGGGACTATCAACCTGAGCAGCAAGCAAGAACAACAGGGGCAAGAAGCATGGTGCTTGTTGGGTTGGCCACAAATTTGCCACAAGTCTCAGCAGTACCACTCGAGGTACAGAGACTTTGAGGGCACTTGAAATTAAGCTGCAAACCAGAAAAACCGCACTTCAGTCTCGCTAGAAGGCATCTACTTCACTCTGCATCGATTTAGCAGACTCTAAGGCAAGGCCTGGGTTCCACGCTCCTGCGCACAGACACCAGGGAGTTAACAGGCCCACTCTGTACGTGCACTTTGGTAATATTTTGCGTTTTTAAAAAAAACTATTATGATATGGGAATGAAAGCCCGTTAAAATCTCTTGGAGAAAGTGCAGAACGGGCCCACGATACACTTACAATGACAAAGAAGTAGGCAAGAAATTCAGTATTTCTTCAAATACTCTCCAATTCCACTAAAAGTTGGCTTTATCTCCTAAACCGCTCTAAATCTCCGCAAGAAGCCTATGTTGCACTTTGAATTCTTCGATCTTCCCTACCGTACCTAATACCAGCCTCAGTTTATCACAACGACTCCTCTCCCGGGCTTCGTGCCATCGAGTCCCGAGAGACGCCTAGCTGTCATCTCCCCCCCGAAATGAGGTGCAGGGAAGCACAGCAGGACCTTGCACTCCACGCCTCCTCTCGCCACGCTGGACCGCAGTGACAGAACTGTTAGCGCTTCCGACGCAGCAGGACGCTGCAGTTCGGCTGCGGAAGGCGGCTCCGGCTCCCCAGGGTACTCCAGCTTCTCCCAATCCTTTACCTCTCGGGAAAGTAAAAGCCCTCGCCGGCTCCAGGAGCCCGCCACTCCGCAAACACAACGTTCCACAGACTTGCCGCCGCCACCGCCGCGGAGGAACTTCCGGCGCGCGCGGTGACGTCACGCGCGCGCCCGCCGGTGCGGCCCTCAGGAAGGAGCGCACCGGGTCCCTCGTCTGTGTCGACCCCGGCCCGGCGCGCCCAGACCGCTGCGAGGGCAGAGTTTTGGAAGGTCCGGGTTTGCCCCAGCGGCCCCGGGGTCGCTCTCCAGGAAGGAAAACGCCTCCTTACCGCGGCTCGCCCGCCCCGCGCCCAGACCTTCCACTCGCTGCCTCCAGTCCCCCTTTTCCTTCTAGGCTTTGCCGGCCGCGTGCTTTTCTCAGGGCGTCCGAATGCTGCGGTCTCTAACGAGAAACTTACCGCAGAGACCTATGAGTGGAGTTCTTGCTGTTTTCTAAATAACTCGCCTCACTCGTCAGTTTTTCCAGTACTTTGTGAACTAATATGACTTAGCAACAGTTACTGCCTTT
>PVIC010027547.1:0-23702 GCA_004025085.1 Thryonomys swinderianus
ATAGCAGCCCTGAGTTTAGCCTCTTGGTCCCAGTACTGATACTGACATTTACTTCTAAGACTTTTCTGGACTTTGTGGTATTAGATGATTTAAAAGTTTATTTTACTATCATTCCCAAAAGTTTAGCAGTGACTCAAGAATACATTTGACATAAATTATCAAGGATTTAGGTTAAATACAGCATTAATATCCTTTAGGGTTTCTAGTCCTGTGTACTACACAGTAGAATCTCCAAAAAACTTGAAAAATAAATAAAAACTCTATCTCTGTGCCATCTTGAAAACCCTAATTAATAATCAGGAATCCTTCAAACGTTACAAATGTAGATATAAGTAGATATAGATGATATAGACATATATGACATAGATAGATGCTACATAGAAATCTCTTTTGTAATATTTACGTGAAGACCATGTACACAGTCCAAATGTCAAGACCTCTACATTCTTCATCCCTTTCCCTGATCTGGGACTAACAATGTCAGCCACTTCCTGCTTTCCAGCCTCAGAATAGTAGCTTCGTGCTCTGTCACCATATTCATGTCATCAAAAGCATATAGACAACTACAGTACTGGTCAGCTGGGTAGTTACTTCATAAGTTCATCATCTTTTGTTCCTTTTTTAAAAAGTTGTTAAATAATGTTTATTTTGAAAAGTCTGTAATCAAATCAGCAATAGAAACTTATGGAACTCAAATCAGAAGAATTGTACTGTTTTTTTTTTTCACTAAAAGGAGCTATTGAGAGCATATTTAGGAAGTACTAAAATAGTGTCAACATGAATTTGGTGTAGGAAGAAAAAAATTCCAGGCATTAGAGTAGATTCTAGATATGTATCATTAGAAATGAGGTACAGAGTGCTAGAAGTAATCTACAAACTTAATAAAGGGTATAGCTCTATTGTGTATCTAAAATATATCTAAATTATCCTGGCAGAGGTACAGAGGAAGGGAACCCTTGCCCCTCAGAGATTTATATTTTGTTTATAAAGATTCTAGGTCCAGAGGGCAGCATACTGGAGTAGAGCTTCATTCTGGCTTGCTCTGGATGTGCAAACACAGTTTTATGGGGACCCAGCCATCCCTATTTTTTTCATCACATTATATGGGCAGTATTATGCTAAATTAGCAAAATTGACATGTTGCAGTAAAGAAATTATGGTTTAAAATATTTGGTGTCTGGGCCCTTGTAAAAATCTTTGCTGCCTGCTCTTCGTTACTGCCTGCTCTTCGTTATTCTGAGGGCAATCGCTTAATGAATCATGGTTCTCCAGAAGCCAGGTTGTCTCCCCTCCTCTGCTGAAAACTTATTTCACTAGTCCCTCTAGCTCCACCACAGTACAACTCCTCTGTCACCCTCACCCCACAAAGCTCTGCCGTAAGACTTGTTTCTATAGACTTAATAACAAAGGCTGAGCTTAGGTGCATGTGTGTATCCATGTACATAGCTGTATCTATCCAAATACCTGGATTTATTCTCTAGAATGGCTCATTGTTATTGCTACCCTACACGTGAGGACACTGAGCTTCATCCAAAGTATTCATCTACTGCCCAGTGGCACACAAGCAGAAGAGGGAGGCTCCTGGGAGTAAGCTGGCCAGTTCATGTCTAAACTCCTGCTCTTGACTACTATTCTGTACAAGCTAAAATCACTTATTGATTATGATCATTTCCACCTGGTGGCAAACTCAAGGGAGCTAGAAACAGTATACCTAGTAGAAAAAAAAAATAAAGGGAGAATGAGTGAAAGAAAAATGTTTGGCAATGGGAACTTACACATATGACTTAAATACCCTTAACTTCCATAAAAAAGAAATGAACTATGAAATTATTGGGGGAGGCAGCATATGAAAGTGAAGGGATTGATACTTTATTCAAACCTCTTAATATATAAAGTTAAATATTCACTCCATTTTGAGTGAATGATTCTGTCAAAAGAATTAATTTTCTGAGCAATGAGGATATTCATTTAGAATGATTCCACCATCTGCAATTTATGAACCAAATTATACTCTTTCAGAAAAAGGAAGTTCATACAATGCATTTAAACTACAGCAAGACCAAATCAAAAATGTTTCCTTAAAACGGAAGAAATCATCAAGTAAAAGTTAATCGCCTGCACTTTTAGTAGACAGTGACCATTACAGGATAATATGTAACAAATGCTTTACCTGGGTGGTTTTTAAAACTCTAACACTTTATTCATGATATGTGAAGTCAGGGATCAATTCTCAACTGAGAAGTAGAATTCTTGCATCAACAGAGCAGTCAGTAGTGTTGATGTCCCAGAAAAGACCTTTGGAAATGCACTTTGAGTTTTCTAAAGCATTTACAGGCATCTAAAAGTTCAGGCCCACCAGAGCCTGCAGGTAACTTGTGTGGATAGAACAGCTTCTAGGAACATGATGGCAAATGGTACAACCATCTCTGTACATTGGAAACAGAGGTACCTCAGCTTCCTGTCATTATTGACATGAGGGAATAGGAGCTTACTGTTTTGGCTGCTCTGTTGTTAAAGAAAACTTATAACCCCAGATATGTGGGTAACTTGTGTTGCATATTTTAAGAATGCTAAGCAAATAAAAATGTTTAATATGTTGAGCAAATGAAAGCCTGAAATAAATGTGTGGTCCAGGTAGACCAGCAGGCTGCAAGGTATATCTGCTTTTTATGAAATAGTGAATCAAAGCATGAATAAACAGAAAAGAAGAAATCATTAAGAGAAAAAAAAACATGGAACTCACATGTCTCTGTGAACTCACATGCTGGTAGGACAAAAAGGCATGCAATCAAATAATTTTAGTTATTTAACATGTGCTGGTTAAGGTCCATACCAAAGTACCACGTGAACAGAAAACATTAACTCTCCATAGGAAAATCAGAGCTTCTCATGGGATTTAGCAGACAGCTACTGATTCTACTTACTCAGCATCATTTCCTCCTTTTTCCTGATGCCATTGACCTAATTTTAATTTGCAATATATTTATGTTGTGACTTCTTTAGTTATATTATGTGGAACACAAGGCAAATAAAACTAAAGAAATTTACACTGTTTTGTTACTGTTTTATTTTCACTTCAGCTTAGGTATATCATGTTTTCCTACAGTTCACTGCTTTGAATTAATCATGTGGTCTCATCTAGTTTCACAGAGGCTCAGAAATGTGCAAGAAGGCCTGGAACTATCAACCCTGCCCTTGCACACAATCCTAGGCAACAAAGATAGGGCAGGGGTTATCACAATCCCTAACACGAAATTGTACTTCAAAGCCACTATGATAATAACAACAGAGTGATACTGGCAAAGAAACAGACCTGAGGATCAATGGAACAGATTAGGAGATGCAAAAATAACTCCAAACATACTGAACCACCTCATCTTTGACAAAGGAGCCAAACACCCCCACTGGAGGGAAGATAGCCTCTTTAACAAATGTACTGGAAAAACTGCACTTCAACCTGCCAAAGGTTAAAATTAGACCTATATCTTTCACCATGTACTAAACTAAAATAGAAGTGGATTAAACATCTAAATATTAAAATGGAAACACAAAACCTGCTGGAAGATAGGTTAGATAGAACTCAAATCGCTGGTACAGGAAAAGACCTTATAACAAAACCTCCGTAGCATGGGACTAGCAGAAAGAATCAACGAATGGGATCTCATCTTATTAAAAAGTTTCTGCACATCAAAAGAAACCACCAATCGAGTGCAAAGAACAAACTAAATGTGAGAAAAAGTTTTTATCGACTGTTCCTCAGACAAAGGTCTGCTATCTAGAGTAAAGGTCTACTGTCTAGAATATATAAAAAACTGAAAACATCAGACTCCCCAGATTTAAAGAGTCAGTTCAGAAATGGGCATCAGAGATGAACAGACATTTTTCAGATGAAGAAGTAGAAGCAGCAAATAAACATATAAAAATGTTTAGCATCACTCATCATTGAAGAGATACAGATGAAAACAATACTGGGATTCTATCTTACTCCAGAAAGAATGGCTGCTACCAAGAAATCAACCAACACAATAATGCTGGCAGGGCTCTGGGGAGAAAGGAACACTTCTCCACTGTTGGTGGAACTGTAACCACTAAGGGAATCAGTGTGGAGACCCTTCAAAAAACTAGAATTAAGGCTGGCGTTTTAGCTCACTGCTTTCAGCATCTGCCTTGTAAGCACAAGGTCCTGAGTTCAATCCCTGATAACCACAAACCACAGTGCCAGGTGTGGTGACTCACACCACCAGCAATAAGTACCACAATGCTGGGTGTGGTAGCTCATGGCTGTCATCCCAGCACTCAGGAGGCAGAGGCAGAGGCAGGAGGATTGCTGTGAGTTCTTGGCTTGCCTGGACCACATAGTGAGCTCAGGGCCAGCCTAAACTACAAAGTGAGACCCTGTCTCAAAAAATAAAAATAAATAAAAACTAGAATTAGAGGTCCCATTTGAACTGCTATTTCCCTGCTGGGTTTATTCACAAAAGAATTTAAAAACATCATACCATAGTGGCATATGTGCATCCATGTTTATAGCAGCACGGTTTATAATAGCTAAATCTTAGAAACGGCCCAAAAGCCCATAGACTGATAAGCAGATAAAGAAGATGTGGTTTTATTTATAAAATCAGAGTACTATACAGCTATAAAGAAAGATAAACTTAAGACATTTATAGCTAAATGGATGTGTTTTGAAGCCAAATTCATAAGTGATAGAAATAGAATACTTGTGTAAATACCACATAATTTCTCATGTAAGAAACTGAAGGTATAAATGAAGTCTAAATTGTGTAATAGGTATTCTGAAATAAGAAAATCTTCAAGAGCAAGTAGGCAGAGAGGCAGGAGAAAACAAAGAGGGAAATATTTTAAAGGAAAAAGGAAAAAAAACAGAAACAAAGCTTATTTATATTGGGAGATAGAGGAGAAAGGGGAAGGCAGGGAATTGGGAAAAACTAAGAATCAAGATATATGATGTGCAGCTACAAATTTTCAGTGATGAATGTGAATTGTATATGTAAATGCACAATAAACTCAACTTATTAAAAAATTCCACTAGTCAGTGATTTAGGTATGGATGTACTACTGAAATTAGAGAAATCAAATAATTTCCATACAATAAATATCTACTAAAAAACTGCAACTATGCCATTATTAGTAATAGAAAAGAAATCAGCAGTATAGCATGTAGTAAATAAAATAGCTAAAAATTAATAAAGCTCAATAGTAATGACAAGAAATTAAGAAGAAAGAAAATTTAAAAAGTAAATTTTGAAAAGGAAAGAAAAAGAAGATGACAAGGAAGGGGAGAGGAAAGTCATACCAAAAGTGAAATTCACTGGGCATGGTGATGCATGCCTATAATCCTAGCACTGGGGAGACTGAGGCAGGAGGATCTCCATGATTTTGAGACCGGCCCAGGCTATGCAATGAGTTTGAGGCCAACCTGAACTATATAGTGAGAACTTGTCTCAATTAATAGATAAATAAATAAAAAATAAATAAATAAAAAGGCAAATAAAAGAAAGTAGTTATGTAAAAGTAGCATAAAAACCAAATAAAGAACATTTTAAAAGACTATAACAGTAGAACAGAGAGAAGAAAGTAGTACTTTCCTCCCAAGTGGGGGTGGGGAGTCAAAAGTGTTCCTCTGTCTTGAAGCGTGTGGCTAAACAGTTTCTTTCATAGTCTTGTTGTTTTGGAATCTGCCGGCCACAGGTGAGAGTCACAGCCGAAGACTCCTGGATCACCACACCCACTTTTTGCCCTGTAAATAGAGTTCAGCCCAACATGTTCTGCTGGGCAGGGTCAGCCAGGGGCGTGCCATCTCGTGGCTTATTCACGCGTGGCTTATTGACTGGTTGTAGTGTTGGCTCCTTTCTCCGTGCCTCGGGCCGCTGCTGTCTCTGAGGAGCTCTGTGGCAGACTGGCTCGTCCATGGGGCGCCCCTCATACTCCAGAGGCGCCTCTGTGCGCGCTGGGATATGTCAGATGGCCAAGCCCCGGTGTATTCCTGATTGTAGTGCCAGATGTGGATAGCAAAGTTCCTGTGTGGGAATTCAGGTTAGCTTTCAGGGCTGCTTCCGTCTTCTTTTGTGTTGCCTTCAGTTTATCGACGTGCTGGTGCTTTCTTGATTGTGTTCTGCTCTTTTTAGATTCTGAGAGCTCATCTTCTTTCTCTTTGTTAAGCTGTGTTTTCAAGGTGTCTCAATTCAAGGTCCTAGAAAAACCGTCCTTTGCTGCCAGCTTTTTCTCAGCCATCTTCCAGTGACAAGGCAGACTTTTATGAAATTATGACTTTACCATGTTTTTGTTAGTTTTTATCTTTATTGTAGCATTAACATTATAGATATTAACATCGTTGATATTAACATTATTGATTTACATATAAGATTCACACATTTGAAGTACACAAGTCAGTGTTTTGTTAATATGTTTATACTCATGAAATGATTACTACTATTTTTACAAGAGTATTATCCCAGAAAAAAACCCCATATTCATTAGCAGGCATTTCTTAGTCTGTCCCTGACAACATCAAATCTGTATTCTGTTTCTAATAATATTTTATTCTGTCACTTCTGTTTTTTGGTGTTGTGGCAAAGAAAGGATTGCATAATCCAGGTTCACAGAAATTTACTCTTTACTTTTCCTCTAGAACTCTTATAGTTTTAGATTTTATATTTGGTTCTATGACCCATTTGGGGTTCAGTTTTGTGTATGGTGAGAGGAAACACCACAAGTTTATTATTTTGCATATCTATTTCCAGTTACCCAGATTATATTTGTTTTTCGAAGATTTGCGTGGAAACTAAAACATGTTTCAAGCAATTTGGAAGTAAGATAGATTAGGAGGCAGCAATGCAGATATGGATAGATAAGGACAGCACTAAATTGTTGACTTGAAAGTAAAGTTTTCAGAAATACACAGAGAGAGAACTCCCATTCTGTGGACATGTGTAATTTGCGGGCATTGCCTGACATTTATTTTCCATTTTGAAGAGCTTTCCAATCTCCTTTTTGGAAAATTATTTCTTCCTTATTGTAGGTTTCTTCAGGGACAACAGATCCAAATTTCTCCTTTCCTCAGTAAAAGCCAATCGTATAGGCTAATTCTTCTCACAACCCGTCTGTAGAGAAAGAGAAGTTACACACCTCATACAAATTGTCTCTGAGGACTTTAATTCTTCATTACAGTTGAAGCCAAAGTGGGGCAGAATTTAACACTGTAAATGTCTCCTCTCAACATCATTTTTCCTATCTCTCTCTCTTTTGTTCTCAATGTTGTTAAATCTGGGTGCTGTTTCCAGTCTTTTTCATCTGTCTCTATTAGATCCACAGTGTATTATTGCAAAATACAATTAAAATACAGTTCTATTATATGCCCACCATACATGTAAAAATGCACACAGAAAAATTTAAGAAAGCTATCTCTCATTCCTTACTGAAGTGGGTTCTTTAAGATCCACCATATTATGGATCTTGAACTATCAACTTGCCTTTGTTAAATATCCCCTCCAACTCAAAATAAGTCCCAAGATTTCTTATTATGTTCAATTTTCAACATCATGGACTATTGTGAAATGGAGGCCATTTATCTTAGATATAAATACAAACAGAAGTTCTCAAGTTTGCTTTCAGTTGTGGTCCTAGATGACTGACAAACAGCAGAGTGAGAGATAATGGTTTTTCTTGGTATTAAAATCGCTGCTTTCTTTTGAATGAATGTTTAAAATATACCTCAGTTTTCTACAACTGTTTGTCATTTCCTTATTAATATACTGGCTATCTTGAAAGAAGAGTCAAGTCTTTCTAGAAGTCTGAGTACTTGGTGAAGCTTACTGCTGATAGTAATTGTATTACTGAGGTGTCCTGAGCACAAGTAATAGGCAAGGTACAACCCTTTTCATAGGCTGTTAAAATTTCTGATGAACCACACTACACTACACACACACACACACACACACACACACACACACACTGTTTTTTGTGTTTTGTTTGTTTGTTTTGCAACAGGTCTTTTCCATCTAACTATGCAGCCAAGGCGGGCCTCAAACTTGCTATGTAACCCAGGCTGACCTGGAACTTACAATCGTCCTGCCTTGAACTTGTGGGTACTAGCATTACAGGCAAGCACACCGCACTCAGCTCTGCTCCCTTTACTTTGAACCCTTGCGGCTTTTATTCCTACTTTATGAGGTTTTCTTCATTTTGTTTTATGTCATAGATTAATTTACAAAGTAGCTTGATACTCTCTTAAAACTAAGAAATGAGTCAGATTAGATTTTCTGTGGCCCCTGTGCTCCCCTGAATATAGCACACAGTAGTTCCACTGCAGTAGATCAGGGAATTCCAGTTCTGTGACCAGAACCAGCTTTTAAACAAATTCCACATTTATGCAAGAAAGAAAAATGCAGGTCGATAATAGTGTAATTACCAGTATAGTAAATCAATAAGTCCTGAAAGCATTAGCTCCATAAAGAATATGAGTCCAGTAATGATAAGTAATGGAGAAAAATCTTATGTTTGTTCTTGCAGACATTTTCTCTTATTCTTCATTCTTCTTGGCCACCTACATTTAATTAGCGAGTGATGTAGCCTTTCGTGGCTTCTCTTTTAACTGAACCTTTAAGCACTTGCTGAGTGATGACAATAAGGTGTAAAAATGTCCTTGCCACCCCTGTTGTTGGTTTTAAAGGTGAGAGAAATAAACCAAAAATGTGTGAATCAAATAGCTATCTCAGTAAAAACCAGTTACACAGTCTTGTACAGAATATACACCACATTACTCTTTATTCATCCTGCACTTTTGTAATTTTACTCTTTTATATCTTCTTAGAAATCATGGTCTGTGGTATTTTCCCCTTCTCATTACCTGGGCTGCTGCTTTTTAACATTGTTCTCTTCCCCTCTGGTCTCTCCTTTTTAAAAATAATTTGGAATATTCTGTGAAATTCTAAAGAATTTACTACAGAAAATTTAAAACTGGAGTTATCACTACAATATGCAAAGAAGTTGCATTTTGCCACCATAAAGTAGAGTGCTGAGATGTATTTTATTCTACATGTCTTAGTTAGAGCCCTGAGGTAAATTGTATGAAAACACTGGAGCATCTCATTTTATGAATCACATTAATGCTTATATTGACATAAGTAACTTTTTCATTCTCCTTGTGAATTATTTTTTATTTGAATCTTTATTAGTATATTACATATACACATCGTGATCACACACAATATTGAGAATTTGTACCAGCCTTTGAAACAATTTAATTCTCATTTTTTTCCCGTTCTCCCACCCACCCTACAACCCCCCGCCCCTATATACATAAGCTTGGTTTCCCTGTTTTTATTACCATCATATCTTCTTCTTATCAGACCATTATCTGTCCATTCAAAAAGTAATGTTCATCTCTTCACATATTCTGGCACATATCTAGATAAATTTTTTTGTGTGTTATTGCTTAACACCTTGTGGATTGTTACCTACCTCTCCTTTGTACTTGCGCACCTTGTAGGTTAATAAAGTGTCTCGCTATAAGCGCCAGGGAAACTGACACAGATGAGAAAACTGCCTGAAGAAGAAAAGATTTCTGGTTCCCTCTAGAGCTTGAGTATAATGGAACCAGACCTCTCCTGCATTTTGTCACAGTTTTTCTCAACAATGAGAGATTTGACCTCATTGTTGTATCTATTTCCATTCCTTTCTAGAAGCTTTAAAGATTTAAAGATTCCATTAGATGTCCGTAAGTTTCGGGGGATAACAGAGAGACTGATAAATAATCATTCAGAAACTCTGTGCACCCCCACATAATTTTCACAGCACTTTCTCATGTGCCATCTGCTATTTTCTTTCCACGAAAGCACCTACTACCTTTTTCCTCCTCATAAAAGTGTAGGGAGAGGAACATCTTGGGAAGAAACCCAAATTAGAACAAAAGGGAGTTGGGCCATGTTATTACAATTGTACCTACATCAACAGAAATTAGAAGACAAATACACTACTCGTCTTAGTTACTTTGTCAGCACTGAAACAAAATATGAAGATACCCACAGCTCTGAAAAGGAAATTTTTAATTTGGCTCACAGTTTGCTGAGGCTTACACTTACTGCCCCACTTCCTCCAACTAGACCCTATCTCCTAGAAGCTCTCATCAACTGACTGACCTGTGGATGAGTTCATGACTCTCATGATCCCTTCACCTGTCTAGCCCCTCCCACTAAACTTGCTGCATGGAGGCAGAGAAGTCAAATCCCCAATACACAGATCTTTACTGAGCATTCTGTATCTAAACCATAACAACAAGCAGGGCTCTCCTGTCTCAGGATACTTCTAGAATATCTTATCTATTGTTCTACTTGTAGCTCAATGACCCCATTTGAATATATGGCCACACAGATGATCAGGGAGACATGAAAATGTGGTATCATTTGGGCAGAAATTAGACTACCAAGGAGAAGGGCAGAGTGTACGTGGAGTCGACAGCCAGCGGCCCCTGCTCTAGGGAGGGAGAAAAGATGCAAATTGGAAAGGGAGGGAGAGAGGAGTGATAGCTCCCAGGTGACACCCTTTATTCCCTCAAAGCTTAATTCCTACCAGTCCTGGAGGCATCCAAAAATAAAATCGAAGCGTTCAGCTCATCAAGAATTTCTCAGTGGTCTGAGCAGTGACATAGCACAACTGAACACTGATGACTGCGTTTGGGGAGTGAGACTAATAGTAGCAGTCCTGGTACTGTTAGTAGTAGGGAGAGTAATTCTTTCGGTTCTCAGTATCTATTCCTAAAATCATTTAAAAGATAATGCAACTAAGCTTCTCTTTGAGTAAACCTAAATTTGATTCTCCATGCTTTTCTGAGTATTAATAATTCATTGTTCTTAACATAAACTGCTGGACACTTACTCTGCCGCAGATTGGATTGAAATAAGCTTCAGAAGGCCTAGGTAGGTGGTGCTGGCTGGGGCTTGAGACGGAGCCTTGAGGCTGAGGTTAAAGCAGGCCTTACCACTGAAGGGCAATCCAGGATTCAAACTTTAATTTTCAGGCTTAGTGTCCTAACATGTAACACAGACCTTAAGTATGGGTACACTTATATACATATGTTGATTTGAAGGCCAGAGAGAGAGGGGATTAAATAAGGGTATGCATAAACTTTATAGGATTTAATGTGTTCACAACAAATCTTTAAGGTCTTCTAAGAAGTGTACCAAAGATTATGTTTTAAGGGCTATATATCACTGAATAATTTGTTAGTATCCATAAAGTTTACAAAAATTTAAATTATTAAAATTAGGAAAAATTGGGCCGGAGATTTAGCTCAGTGGTTCCGGCGCCTACCTCGCAAGCTCAAGGTCCTGAGTTTGATCCCAGTAACCACATACAATGCTGGGCATGGTAGCTCACACCCCCCAGCTATCAATACCACATACCACAGTGCTGGGTGTGGTGGTTCACGCCTGTCATCCAAGCACTTGGGAGGCAGAGGCAGGAGGATTGCTGAGTTCGAGGCTTGCCTGGGCTACATAGAGAGCTCAGAGCCAGCCTGAACTACAAAGTGAGACCCTGTCTCAAAAAAAATTAGGAAAAATATGCTTCATCACATAAAACTATTGAGCCCAAAAGAGTAGTTGTTCCCTATGGCTGTTAATAATAAATGGCTTTTAAACTACCAGAAAATTGAATATTGTTTGAAGTAAGAGTAGTTCCAAAATATCAATAGCTTGTTTTTATTTATGGCTGTGATACAATTAAATATCCTATCAAGCTTTATTATCTGGAAATCTAATTTCCTAAATTACCAGCATCAGAACTAAGAAGCAGAAAACCTCAGTGTTTTGCCTTAAATAGTGTATTATTTCTAATCATTTACCAACTATAAGAGCAGATCATTTGAAGGAACAAGCATTTTATGTATCCATTTCAGCTCAGAGGATGTGCTCCCGTGTCTTCTTATTCATGTAGCTTGAGTGGCTCAGTCTCTCCGTCACCACTCACTATCTTATGTATTTCAGGTTTTACTTTTCAGGAACACGCCCTCAGACTCTTTGGTGACAGTCTCTTCGGTAAGAGTCTCTTTCCAAGTCGGCCTCATGAGGTCCGCATCCCTGCAGGAACTCCTGACCTCTCAGCCCCCCTTTACCCTTGCCCCTCCTCTGGGGTTGGCATCTTCTCCTGCTCTCGAGCACCTTCTCTGCTTTCTGTAGGATGCAGCTTCAATTACGGCATCCAATAAGTAACATCCAGAAAAATTTTAGAGCGTTAATTAAAATCTATGTATTTCCTTTCTTTTTCTTTTTGTTTTGAGACAGGGTCTCAAAAGTTCAGGCTGGCTCTGAGCTCACTATGTAGCCCAGGCAAACCTCGAACTCAGCAGTCCTCCTGCCTCTGCCTCTCAAGTGAGTGTTGGGGTTCCAGGTGTGAGCCACCATGCCTGCCACTGTGGTATGTGCTAATGATTGCTGGGGGGTGTGAGTCACCACGTCCAGTATTGTTATATGTGGTTACCACCGGGGATGGAACCAGGGAGCTGGCACTTGCCAGGCAGACATGGGAACCACTGAGTTAAATCTCCAGCCCTATATTTTCATTTCTTGAAAAATATACGTACACTTATTTAAAGCCCACTGTAACATTTATTTATATAAAAATTATAAGTACAAGCATATTTATTAAAAGATAGTCACTAGCCTCAAGTTCACATTTTGACAGCCTGCAGACACTGGAAAGATTGAAGAAAAGGCTTGCAAAGAAGGACAAAATATCTCTTTGTTGATGTTTCATTAGTGTACCTAGCTTGGAAGTCTCCTGGAGTATGGGTAGATGCCTCATGCATCTGTTTGATCTGTTGCGACAAGACAGAAGAAGTGTGTGCTTGTTTGTGATGCTGTGGTGCCCGTACTCCCAAGCTTCATGGTCTGTCCAAGGCCCAAGTGGTAACTTTCAACATTTGCATCTTGGTGTGAATTTACTAGGTACTTTTCTCAGAGTGGCAAATGTGCACAGCCAGTCATGTACGGAGCAGAATGAATTATGAAGACACTTGAAGCCTCCGGATGTTGTTTATCCTCTAGCAGGAAGAAAGCACAGCAGTGCAAAGCAGGAGGTGCTGGAAGATAAAATTGCCCCAGAAATATATATTCTAACCAAAAGAAGGCTCTTACCTACACAAGAACCCCAGTTTATGCTTCAGAAGTGAACCCCAATGAACTAACAACAGACAAAGCCATCAGAAGCAAGGGTTCTTTAAGATAGGAAGTCTTTAACACTAAGTTCACCTCCGGAAAGGGTCTTAAATACTGGAAATTCAGAAGTCAAAGTATTCTAATAAATACTTTAGTAATAAATGATGGTGCACTAGTGTTTATTTCTAATCAGAAAGGTATGGTATGGTTGTGAAAATATCAAATAATTAACTAATTTTTCTTATTTATAATAATCTCTCAAACTAATAGAAAAAGGCCACCAGTGCCTTTATTTTTAAGCCATGAGATTATTTAGGAGTGATGATAAAACACTGATTAATTGTTTTGCTTTAAAACAATTAGTTTAAAATATTGTTTGAAGTTATTCATTTTACCCCGTTGACATTTTAATGTATAAATATAATTACAGACTCTTTAAGAATGTTTAATTTTTGCCTTGATATATATGTTAGCAATTGTGTGTTTGAAAGAGAATCATAAAATGTAAAACTTTATGTTTAATCACCAGTGTCAAAAATTATTAGGTAATAACCACGAGAGAGGAGAATGTGGTAGAAAAAAAATACAAAGGCCCATATTTAAGGCATAATTTTTCTAATAGTTTCTCTGATTTTAAGATGTCATGGCGTCATATGAAGGTTAGCAGGTCAGATACCAAATGGACTTTTTAAAAAATGTTAAGTGATCAATTTACACTCATAAAAGGGTTAAGATTACTGGAAGCTAACGTCCTCTTTGACCATCATCCAGGTCCGCCACGGGCTGGCCACACAATAAAATCTGCTTCTCCTGAGTGTTCAGGGGTCCGAGCGGAAGTTGACCCATGTAGACATTTAAAGGCCAATGGCACAAGAAGTAGGGGCAGAACCTAAATCCATTTGAAATTATCAGACTGGAATTTAGACACTAGATAACATTGTTTGAAAGATCTGCCTCATTCCCCATGGTCTGGACCTTGCTGCTTTCATTCTACTCCCAATAGCTTTTCCTCTTTTTCCCTCAAGACTAGGCATACCACCGGGCCACCACCACTCAGGGCTTGCTTTGAGGAAAAGGGGCAGTCTTGTCACAAAGCTGGATTGCTTTCAAGAGCTTTGGCTAAGAGTATGTTCAAAATCCATTATGCTTATAAATATAACATATTTTATTCAGTCTGTATCTACTTTCTGACAGTCAAAATTTTGGGGAATGAGTAAATGAGAAAAAAGAGAATGGCTTTAGTTTCCTAGTTCTCAACAAAATGTGACCCCTAAGTTTCTCGCTTTTAGATAAAATTTTCAAGAGAAGTGTTTCATGTAAAAGGATCCTAGAGTGAATGTTTTTATTCTGTAAAGATTTTTTTTTTGAGACAGGGTCTCGCTTTGTAGTTCAGGCTGGCCCTGAGCTCCCTATGTAGTCCAGGCAAACCTCAAACTCAGCAGTCCTCCTGCCTCTGCTTCCCGAGTGCTGGGATTATAGGCGTGAGCCACTACACCCGGCTCTGTAAAGATTAGTTTTGATCAAACTAAAAATTTCTACACAGCCAAAAATACAGTCATTAGAGTGAAGAGACAACTTATAGAATGAGAGGAAATATTTGAAAATCATACAGCTATTAAGACGTTCATATCTAACATATACAAGGAACACAACTCTATACCAGGAAAACAAATAACATGCTTTTAAAATGGATAAAATACCTTGAATAGAGCACTGCAAAGAAGACACACAAATGGTGGCTAGGTATATTAAAATATGCTCAGTTCCACTAATCACAAGGGAAATGCAAATTAAAACTACAGGGAAATAGAACCTCACACTAATAGAATGGCTGTCAGCAAAAAGATGAAAGGTAAGTGGTAGCAGAGATGTGGAGAAAGGGGAAAACATTATACACCATTGAACAGAACACAAATTAATTAGTATAGATATTTTGAAAAACATCATAAGTGGCCCCAAAGTTTAGAAATACCATGTGATCCAGCCATCTCAATACTGGGTATATATTCAGAGGGTCTAAAAGCAACATGTTGAGGCAACATATATATTCAAATATGTGAGTATATACTCAAGTATTTGTTGCAGCATTTTTCAGAATAATCAAGATCTGAAACCAACAAAAAATGTCCATCAATAGATGAATCCATTCATAAAATGAGTTACATTTATATAGTAGAATAGTACTCAGTCTTAAAAAACAAACAAAACTTTCTATTTGTAAGACTGGAGGATATTACGTTAAGCGACCTAAACCAGGCATAGAAAGACAAACACCAAGTGATCTCAGGTCTATATGGTATGTAGAAATGTTGTATCTAGATGCTAGGTGTGGTAGCACACATCTGTAATCCCAGCAGTATGGGAGGCTGAGGCAGGAGGATCACAATTTTGAGCTCAGCCTGTATAACACAGGGACTTGGTCAGACCCTGCCTCAAAGTTAAAAAAAAAAAAAATGGGACACAGCTCTGGGTTCAATTCCCAGGATGAGTAAAACACAATTAAAAAATTGTTGCATTCATAAGCAACGAAGAGTTATAATGTTGTGGTTACCAGTTTCTTTGGGGTGAGAGGATTGTGGACAGATTGGTCAAAGGACACAAAATTTGAATTAAATAGCAGCAATAATTTCAAGAAATCTATTTTATATCATGTTGAATACAGTTAACAATCATTGCATTCTTGAAAATTATTTAGATTCTAATGATTCACACCAAAAAATATGTATTATTATCCATATGATAAGTAACTTGGTTTAGCCATTCCACAATATATATAATATATATAATATATAATATATTAAATATATATTTTAATATATATTATATATATTAACATTGTGTTGTAGACTGTGAACATATATGTTTTACTTGTCAAATAGATGCAATTAAGTTTTTAAGTATGTAACTTTTTAGTTCTTTTGATGTGGTGATGTAGACCTTGTAAAAAAAGTAAAATGGGATAAGCAGCACAGAGGAATCCCAGTAAGCGGAGACTAATTCCTACGGTGTGACTTCCTTCGATTGTTGCACCAGCACCTCGCATCACTTCTGGTCGTGTGATGATAAAGACTACATCTGGGTAGTGTCAAAACATCCAGATGCAGAAGGAGAAAGGCTCTCTGTCGCGCCGCTTTGCTTAGCAGCTACCAAACTCCTTGGGTCTGGAGGCCTCCGAGCATCGTCTGGGGCGCTCCCACAGCATCTGGGTGTTCGGCGGTGTGTAGCCACACTGAAAGACGGCGTGTGATGCTTTACAGCTGTTAGGGTAACACTTTTTTTTTCTTCTTATGCTTCACAGAAATTATCTTCTTTTCCAAGATTTTTTTTTTCACCACATTAGACAGTTACTGCTGCAAGACCAAAGAATCCGGGTCCTGTTTGAAGGAAAGGACACCTGAGGAGAAAGGGTAACCGCTGGCCCTGGGCAGAGCGGAAAGGAAACCGTAGTTTATTCCAAAAGCTCAGATGTAATACAATATAACAGGTGTGATGGATTTGATACAGAAATTTTAAAAGTTAGTAGACATTTATAGAAAGTGATGTATTTATTTACATTGGGGGCAGGGTGCAGCATTCATTGTAAGCACTGTATGCTTCGAGATGCTGTAACAACAATGAGCGACGCTACTGGAACTGAGGGACTGAATGAGTCAGTCGAGCGCTACGCAGTGAAGCTTTGGTTCCATGATAACGGGCCGGTGAAACTGTAACGGAGCTGGAAAGTCTCTGCCACCTGGACACACTCTGGCCACCATGGTGTCCCCCCAGTGTAACACGTTACTTATGTGTGTAGTGATGCCAGTATAAACATCCTACCGCAATGCCAGGAATAGAAAAGTATCCTCCTCCTCGAATATATAGGACACAATATTTACAGTGATCATAAAGGACTTTGTTGCTGGTTTATATACCGTTTATACTGTAGTTCTTATTAGTAGAGGATGTACCAATACAAAAGATTAGCGTACACACTTTCAAAAGGTTTACTATAGAATACCATACCATGTTGTGCCTGCTGTAACCTTGTGTGTCCGGTGTTCACTGATTCACACTGAGCTACCTTCCAGCCCTTTTAATTTTATTTATTTTTAAAATTTTTTTAAAGTTTATCTTTCATCTTTATTGGTACATTGTATATACGCATCACGATCACGCTCAGTATTGGGAATTTGTACCAGTAAATGAAACGATTTACTTCTCATTTTTTCCCCGTTGCCCTGCCCACCCCACAACCACCTGAGACAGAGCCTCACTCACTAATATTCCCAAACTGGGCTTGAACTTGTAATCCTCTTGCCTGTTTCCCGGAGCGCTGGGACGATGGGCATGCGTCATGACCCCAGCCCCACGCCCTCTCTAGGTTGTAGAAGAGGCCGCAGTCTGAGGCTGCCCTGCCCTGCTGGCTGTGTGTTGACTGCATGCTGGAGCAGAACAATATCACCAGAGGTCGCGTTTTATAGAATGGCTTCCTCTCATCAAGCAACAAGTGACTGTACACATAACGTTCTGTGGAGCTTTTCTACACTGTTGGATCTTTGAAAATGTTAATGACCTTACACTAAAGATTATGCTTATTTCTAAAGTCTCAAATAAGAACGGCTCTTCTCTGCAAATTCATGTATTTCTGTAGCCACTTCAAAATTTGTCCTTTCATAGAAAAGAAGGGTGCAGTTTCTTCAGAGCTTCACCTTGTGGTTCCCTCCGAGTCCTGGACTCGTGGTGATTGACTTCTGTCTGTCTTGCTTTCCACAACTGCAGAGTGGAGACAAGCCCTTTCCCCTTCCCTGCCCAACGTTCTCTTATTCTTCTCAACTTGACAGACAGTTTGAAATATATTAAAAGCTAAGAAATGTGTTGAGTTGCAGGAAATTGAAATCATGAGACTTACTACAAAGCACCACATACAAAACATTTATCTTGTTTAGTGTGAAATTATCTGATTTAAGTCAGATACCTTCTACTCTAATACCTTATTCACAATGTAATAGATAATGATATTAAAAAAATTCAGCAAACTTTCCTAGTTGTGCATTCATGAAGGATTCCTAAGATGTCTATTGTAGCCATTTAAGGAACATTATAAGGGCAAATACTGAAAACGACACAGAAAACATTAAGCCTGTTAAGCTTATCCATAGAGAAAATAATGTTGAGTATATAAAAAATAAATTTCACCTGTCACAAACAACTGTCTCTATAAAAGATGGCTTGTCCTTTGGAAAATATATGTCATTTTCCCTTCTGGTATATGTTCTTGGCCCCTCCCGGTTTTATTGTGATAGGATTGAAAAATAAAATGTATATATATTTAAGTGATATAATAATTTTAATGTATATGTACCCAGGAAAATGGTCAAGCTTACTAATGCAATATATCCATTACTTAATTTAGTTACCACCTATGTGTGTGAAAGACATTTGAGATCTACACATCTGCTCTTTTAGTGCACTTCAAACAAGCAAATATGTTGTTTCTACTGTAGTCACTGTTCTATGTGTTAGGCTTGCAGAGCTTATTTATCTTATAATTGAAAGTCTATACCTTTTGACAGATGTCTCCACATTTCCTCCACATCCCACCCCTTGGCACCCACCATGGTATTCTGTTTTACTACAAGGTTTATTTACTTCTTTGTGTATTTCATATGGAAGTGAGTTCTTGCAGTATTGTGTTTCTGTGACTGGCTAATTTGCCATAACATCCTCCATTGTCTGCTGCCTTGTAATGAAAGGATTTCCTTTTTGAGGTTGAATAATATTTTCTTATGTGTACACGTTTTTTTATTTATATATGAATCACATGTTCTTTATCCATGTCTGTTAAGGAACACTTAGGTTGTTTCTCTGTGTTAATTATTGTAAATATACTGCAGTGAACGTGAATGTGGTTTTTTTAGGTTAATGATTTTATTTCCTTTTCATTCTATTTTTATTTCTTAAGGAAACTTCAGACTGTTTTGCACAGTGCTTTTAGCAATTCACATTGTATAAACTATGTTCCAGTGTGCAAGGGTTCCCTCTTCTTCATATACTTCCAGCATTTATCTTTTATTTTTAGTGGAGATTGAACCCAGCATCTTAGCTATTTCCTTACAACCTTGGCCCTTTTAATTTTTTGAGATGATCTGCCTGGGCTGGTCTCAAATTTGTCATCCTCTTGCCCCAGCCCTTGAATGTTGAAATTATATTTGCCAGCACACGTAGTTTTATTTTTTGTCTTTTGTAACAGCCATCCTAACATGTATGAGGCCGATAGCTTATTGTGATTTTTTCTTTTCTCATAGACCATTCAGTATAATTTCATTCCAGTTGTTGGCCTTGAAAACATGTTTATTCTAGTCATTTGTCCATTTTATATTTTGGTTTCTTGTTGCTCTTATTGAATTGTTTCAGTTCCTGTCGTGCATATGAGTCCAGTATGAACCCCTGTATCTGTCCAGGCTTGGAAGGAAAGGAACCAATAAGATATATTTAGGGACATAGAGGAGATTTATTATGGAACTTGACCCATGATTAGAGGCCAAGGAACTCCAAGGAGACCAGAGCTGAAGCTCCTCAGCTCCGACGATGTGACTCAGTCTGAGGCCGGAAGACAGCGCTGTGGAAACCCTGGAAGCTGAAAGCCCGGAGTCTGGCAGGGAGCCCTGACGTGAAGACGAGGCGTATGTCCTGTCAGGGAAGAAGAACTTGCCCTCGCCCCGTCTCTCCATTCTGTTCTCACTCCTACTGACTATATGGTGCCCACCCACATGGCAAGGACAGATATTCTTTCTTCTGTCTACTGACTCAAATATTAATCTTTTACAGAAACACCATCGTGGACACATCAGAAACATATGTGACCAGCTATCTTGGCATCTTTTAGCCCAGTGAAGCAGATCTTAAAAGTAATTATTACCAGTCCATTCGTCTTCAACTTGGCATCCATGTACATTTCCTTAAACTGTAATTGATGTTAAGGTGTAAACAGCAAAAAGGTCATAAGTCTGCCTAGCATAATACAGTTCCCCTGCATAAAATGGACAACAGGGACTAGAGATTTAGCTCAGTGGTTCCGTGCCCACCTAGCAAGTGCAAGGTCCCTGGTTCAGTCCCCGGTAACCATATACAACACTACCAGGCATGGTGACTCAGGCCCACCAGCAATCAGTACCACATACCACATTGCCAGGCTTGATGGCTCACACCTGTAATCCCAGCACTCGGGAGGCAGAGACAGGAGGATTGCTGAGTTCGAGGTTTACCTGGGCTACATAGAGAGCTCAGGGCCAGCCTGAACTACAAAGCAAGACCCTGTCTAAAAAAAGAAAAAAAATGGACACATACTGAGTCCTTTCTTAGAAAAAAAACTAAAGACCCAGAGGGGTGTTTACCCTCCTCATGGGATCCTATAACCAAAGTATGATGATGTAGGATTCACAGTACTTAAAAACTGAGGTAAAGTCACTATATCTTGTTACATGATACAAGCAAAAGAGGAAAGAAAATAGTTTTTAAATAATAAATCTATATCCACACAGATGTATGTATAACAAACCATGGAGAAATTGCTCTTCACAATAATAGGCCTCATTTCTCTAGCTTGTCAGGCGGTTGTAGCTAGTATTCACAGCTCTCTCCTTCTACTGCATGTTATCTATTCTCTTTGTTGGTCATGGTTATCTACTTAGTGAAGCGATCCAAACATCATTCCTAAAGAATAAGACTATTTGGGGTCCTCCCCAGATGTGGTTGTTACAATTTTCCACTGGCCTTAATCAAAGGCCATGTAACTTTGAAATATCCTAAAGGATATCCATTATTCCAGTCAGACTTATCTGTGCCTTTGTTATCAGGTAGTAAAAATACCTTTTGGCATCCTGGGTCAGTCCTCCCCGCTGACACCACGATTCCTTTCTTGGCCTGTAGACTCAGCAGTAGGAGCAGTTCCAAGTGGCTTGGTGGCAGTGTTAATATCCAGTTCAGTGGAATCACTGTGGCTTGTAGGGAACACATCTCTTCTTCTGGAGGACTCAGACTTTTAGGCCCAATCCAAAACAACAGGGGCAGAAAATGTTGCTAGTTGTTGATGAGAGGTAATTGTGACTGGTACCACTTTTTGTTTCTCACCCTTGATTTCTGCAGAAACAGTACCAGATACAAGGCACTGAATCAAAGCGTATCCAGCTGTGTAAAGAAACTTGCCTCGTCCTTGCAAGGTAGGCCCACCGAAGTGTCCTGCAACTGAGTCTTCAAAAGGAAGTTCCACACCAGCTCATGCAGATGGCAGTGTGCATGGAGAGACCAGTGAATCCAGTGTGCATGGCCCTTTGTTACAGTTCTTTGGCTGTCAACCAAAATCTTTGCTGAATCAGTGTTGTGTGCAATACTGTCTTGGTGGATAAGGTGTACTCTATGATCCAAGATTATACTTGTCACAAAAGTACTGTGTTCAGGGAAGGCAGAGCCGTATCTGGAGTGTCTGTTCCACTTAAGTTCAAAATGCTCCCCTTTCCTGAGGCAAGTGGTCCAAAGTCACACACTGGCTCCCAGGTGGCTGGCTGCTCAGCAGAGGGAAAGTAACCTGTCAGGTGCTCAGCCTTGATCTTTGCTGCTGCCAGATGGGCCCTCAGTGGTGGCCGCAGCCACATCAGCCTTGATGAGTTGAAGTCTGTGCTGCTGAGTTCACGTGTAACCTCCACCCTTGTCACTGTGACCCCTTTGTTCACGAGCCCCTTGAGCAAAGGCAGCGTTGGAGCACGAGAAAGGAAGCTGACTGGTATGCACCGCAAAGTGATCTTGTCTGCTCGCTTGCTAGATAGAACCTTCCTGTACTCACTCCACCCTTTGGTAGGCATTCACGTGAGACTCCGGTACCCTCACATGTGTGGGCTTGGAGGAGTTTGTGCACATGCATCTCCCCTAGGTTGTCTTGCTAGCCATCTTCCCATTGCACCCCTTCAACATCTCTCACATCCAGCCAAAGCTCTGGACAGAGCCCACAAGGGGTCGTGCCACTGCACAGCTGGCCGTTCGTCCTTCCAAGTAGAGTGCACAGCAGGAGTGCAGGCTAGAGGTCTGGACAGAAGATTTCCTCTCACCCCGTCCTTTGGATTGCTCCGAGGAGGGACTCTAGTGCTTGTTGCTGGCCACTTTCCGGTGCCGCCTTCAGATCCTACAAAGCCATCTGTAAACCAGGCCCAAATCTCTCTGTCATTTGGCTTCCAAGTATCCCACCAGCAGGCTGGAATAGAATCTAGGAGATAGCAGGAAGTGGAGCAGTTTGGGGGACCCCGGGGATGTGGGCTGCTTCTTTGTGTAATGTATTCATCTCTTCTGGATCTGCACAGGTCGGATCGGACACGTTTCACTCCCAGCTGATGATGGTGCACTGTTCCGCAAGCCCACCTTCGTGGCTCGGCGGGTCAGACAGTGCAGTTCGCAGTGGGCGGGTTCCAGACTATTACACAGCCCTGATCAGCTCTATGATTTGAAGCTATTTTATTTCAATCTGTAGACTGTCTTTTCATTTTGTCAGTTGTTTCCTTTGCCTTATAGAAGTACTTTACTTTCAAGTGACATCTTTCGTATAATTTTGCTTTTGTTGCTTATGCTGTTGGTGTAGGGCGGGCATTGTCTCTTTAGGAAAAGGATAGGAATTCCATATATTTACGTATGTATGTATGTATGTATGTATGTGAGATGAGTAATCAATTATAAGGCCTGTATTATACTGTATTATATTCATATCCTAGGTAGAAAATAAAATTTGTGAAATATTCTCCCTGCCATTGATAATTTATAAGTTGAGGAGGGCAGGATGTTTATATTTTAAAATACGAGTCTTGACTTGAATTAACAAGTTCCTTAGTCTCTCTGAGTCTCAGCTTCCTTGCATTTTAAATATGGATAATTATGCCTTCTTGTATCATTGTATTAGTTAGAATGCTGAAGTGCTAGTGATCAAGATGGAGTGTGTTTCTCTTCTATTTCAAGAAGTTACTTTGCTCCAGTATTCCTTCAGTGTTCCACAGTTTAAT
Source organism: Thryonomys swinderianus (assembly GCA_004025085.1). Classification (NCBI taxonomy): domain Eukaryota; kingdom Metazoa; phylum Chordata; class Mammalia; order Rodentia; family Thryonomyidae; genus Thryonomys; species Thryonomys swinderianus. Next base: position 23,195 of record PVIC010027547.1, read on the forward strand.
CAACACTTTGGGTCACCTAGAATTTGCTTGGGCTTTTATTGATAGCTCCTTGCTAGACAGAAACTAGTATACTTCTTGTTTTGTTTTACTGTATTGGTCAAACCCAGAACTTGAGCCTAGGGAAATAAGGAGAACAGAGTCACAAGGCTGTGAGGGGAGCCTTTGTGATTTAGCCTGTGAGGCAGGATAAGATACTCTGAGATCAAGGAGTCACCACTTACGACTTATCCAGCCCCAAGTTAGAATTATATTAACATAGAAGAGAACAGCATAACAAATGATGCAGCCATGCTCATCAAATTGTGAACAGGCCCCTGTTAAATAAGCTAACGTGAGATACTTCTCTAATTCTAATATGCTGTGAAAGTGCTGTTACTGTTGATGACGGTGATAATATTGTTATTGTAATGTAACACTGAAGTCCACGTTCACAACTAAACTGCACACTCACTGGTCCAGTACTGCCTTTTCCTCCCTGCCTTTCCCTCCCTCCCTCCCTCCCTCCCTC
>PVIC010027548.1:0-23098 GCA_004025085.1 Thryonomys swinderianus
CATACCTTGAGGACACACTAATAAGTGAAATAAATAGATCATTGATATGTAAATACCATTTATTTTTTCAGTATGAGAACCTGTAGATGTAAATGAGTTCTAGAATATATGACAGATTTTGTGAAATAGGAAATACTCAAAGGGAACATGGTAAGGTAAAGTAATGAGGGAAAGAATATGATTTGAAAAGAGAAAGCACATGTATATAGGGCGTGGGGTGGGTAGGGATATGGATAAAAATGAGAATTAACACGTGTCATGTGCTGGTGCAAATTCTCCAATGTTGAGTGTAATTGTGAGCTGTGCATAAAATGTACCAATAAAGGATTCAATTAAAAAAATAGGGTGACATTCATCCCTTTAAAATTCATGCTACTTTTGACATATTTATCCTGTCATTCTCAGCAATATATCTTTTACTGTAATAGTTTTTCATGACTATACATTTGTCATATTTTTTTTGATTAGCTTATATGTAAAATAGTTAAGTGCTCCGCATTCTTTAGGTTCAATACCACTTATGAAATGATAAGAAAAGTGAGGGTTGTAGGAAATACACCAAAATTCTCATTGGTGTTCTTGATGAATCAAGGCAGTAACGATAAAATATGCAAATATCACAGTATCAGTATGTTTGATTTGCAGGAGGTGCAGTATTCGATCTCATAAGTTTCCAAGGTGGGTGAAGATTCTGTAGCCCGTAGAACAGGTAGGGAAAGCACCATGGGAAGAGTATCGGTTTAGAGTGTGGTTTGAACACAGGTGGGAAACAACACAAAACAACTGGCGAGCTGGGAAGGCAGCTGCAGTTTCTCATCGCTGTATGCAGTGGGGCCACAGAAGACGATTCCTTCAAGACTATTGGAGAGAAGACCAGGCAGGAAAGGGCAGTTCTGACTTTTGGAACACTGCATAAAGCCATCCTCTGTCGCTATCTGTTCTTTGGTTGGCAGTGCCCGTCATAGACAGTGCCCTTCATGGATAACTGGCTAAGACAACCATGACCTTTCTTTTTTTTTATTGAATTCTTTATAGGTACAATTTATATACATCTCAAAATCACATATAACATTGAGAAATTTGTACCAGTATATGCCACAAGTTAATTCTCATTTTTACCCATATCCCTACCCACTCCCCCCTCCTCCCCCCTTTATACATGCTCTTTTATTATGACCTTTCTTGAATGTCCAGTTGAAGCATCACCTGCAGAAAGATTTTTCTTTTTCCACCATTAGAAGTCACATCTTTCCTGTAATAAATTCTCACTTCAGGTTATCTTTATTCCTCTTATTTCATGTGACCATGTACATTGGTTTGGCTTCAACGTTCTGAATTATGCCTGTTATCTCCATGTCAGTTATTAATAGTTCCTCTTTTCAACTGGCAGTCACCTGCTTATACTCTTATCACCTTTCTCTTGTATGCCTATCAGTATCCAATGGAGAAGAGATCACATCTTTCTATTCTCAGTAAGGCTGTACTTATTATGAAATGAATATAAGCAAAGAGATTGAGAACTGTGGACCTTATGTCCTTAATTTTTCTTCTTTTTCTCCCTCATATCACCTGCAGTTGTAAATGCACATATTGGTGTGTATAGATCTGTGAGTTGGAGTTGTCATCTACAAGTTTCTAACTTTGTATTGTGCTACATATACTTTAGCCCGGCCATGAGATGACCCTTCATAAATCTCTTCTCTCTGCTTTCTAACCTGTGCAGACTTTCAGACAGCAGGGGTTGGTGTGAAGGCCTGAAGAACAACTTATTTGTGAATTTGTGGTGTCAGATCAAGCGAGGTACATGCATATGCTTTATCCTCAATTGTCTGCAGGTGACTGAAACAGCTCTATTTTACAAGATTTAAACTTTTTCATTATGAGGCCCTTGTTAGGAACTTTAAAATAAAAATTAATGAAGACAGACATAATATTTCCATTGATTGGTACATTGATTTAACAATTCACCAAACCAAGTACATTGAATTTTTATTTTTATTCCAATTAGTGTTATTTCTTTGGAGTTCTAGCTTGGATTTCCACCCTTGATTTAAAACCTTTTATGGTTTTAATGGCCTTACTTGTATTTCTTCTTAAACTTGTTAAGGAGTTCAACTATCAGATGTTAACAGAAATTAAGTGTATAAACTTTACCATGTTTTGTATTTACAGAGTAGTTATCTGGCTAACTCAGTAAGGCTCCTCATTAGGAAAGGAAAGGATCATTATTTATGAGATCTTGGCCTCCACCCTGTCTTAGTTCATTTTTGCAGAGTGAGTGTATCGCACATCCTATAGACTAAGGACACTACTACCCTCTGAATACGCAAAAGAAAATCATTACACAGAGGCAACCACCAAGGATTAAATTCTGAGCCCTGTGAAAATGGGCCACATGCAGAATTAACCTGCTGCAGACCCTTAGGTAGAACCATAAGAGTGAATTCTTGCTTTGGGCATCACCCTGTGCTCCCCGGCATTCCTTGCAGTGAGTGTTACTCTCTGGAAATCCTTCTTGCAGTGTGCTCCTTTGCTAGGCCCTCATAGTTCTCTCTTCCTCCCAGTCGTTACTCTGTCATAAAATAGCCATGGTATCTAGCATATGTTTTAACCTTGAAGTAAGGTTTCCCAGTGGGTACACTGCTGGCTTCTGGACTGGTTGATTCTTTGTTGTACTCTCCTGAGCATCGTAAGATGCAGAACAGCATCCCTTGTCCCTGATTGCTAGATTTTAGTCCTATCCCCATTCATGGAAACCAAAGTGTCTTCAGAAACTATCAAATGGTTCCCAGAGGAGGGTATGCAAAATTGCTTCCATTACAATTGCCTTGGAGTCTCTGCATCAGGCTTTTTTTAAATTGAATTTTTTATTGGTACATTTTATATACAGCTCACAATCACACTCAACATTGGGGAATCTGTACCAGTATATGACACAAGTTAATTCTCATTTTTACCCATATCCCTACCCACCCACAGCCCCCACCCCTATATACATATTATTTCTGTATCTTTCCACATCATATTTATTCTTTCACCTCATTACTTTCCCCTACCACATTTCCTTTGAATATTTCCTATTTCACAAAATCTATCATACATTCTAGAACTCATTTACATCTACAGGTTCTCATACCAGAGAAAATATATAGTATTTACATATCTGTGATCTATTTATTTTCCTTATTAGTGTGTCCTCAAGTTGTGTCCATTTTGCACATAAATGAATGAAACTTGTCATTCCTTATGGCAGAACAGTACTCCATTTTATTAAAAAAAAAAAAAAAAAAACATCTTCTTTATCCAGTCTCCAGTTGATGGGAATCTGGGTTGTTTCTAAGTTTGGGCTATCACAAACTGAGCTGCTATGAACATGGGTGTACATATGCCTTTACAATATGATTCTTTTACTTCCCTTCAGTATATTCCTAGCAGCAGAATAGCAGGGTCAAATGGGACCTCTAAGCCTAATTTTGTGAGGAATCTCCACACTGATCTCCATAATGATTGCACAAGTCTACAATCCCATCAGCAGTGGAGAAGGGTTCCTTTCTCCCCACAGACTAGCCAGCATTTATCGTGGGTTGATTTTGCAATAGTGGCCATTCTTTGTGGAGGGAGGTGAAGTGTGTTGTTTTCATCTGCATCTGTCGAATGACTAGTGACATTGAACATTTCTTCATATGCTTCTTGGCTGCTTTGACATCTGCCTCTGAGAAGTGTCTGTTCATTTCAGAGTCCATTTTTGAATTGGGTCTTTAAATTTGAAGGAACTGATTTGTTTAAGTTTTTATATATTCTAGATAGTAGCCCTTGTTTGACAAATAGCTAGTAAAGATTTTTTTCCCATGTTGTTGGTTATCTTTGAGCGGTACCAGTGGTTTCTTTTGCTATGTAGAAGCTTTTCTATTTTTATTTTTTTTGCTTTTTGGAGACAGGGTCTCGCTTTGTAGTTCAGGCTGGCCCTGAGCTCACTATGGTGCCCAGGCAAGCTGCCGCGAACTCAGCAATCCTCCTGTCTCTGCCTCCCGAGTGCTGGGATTACAGGCGTGAGTCACCACGTCCAGCATTTGTGTAGAAGCTTTTTAGTAGGATGAGATCTCATTTGTTGATTCTTTCTGCTAGTTTTTGTGATATAAAGGTTTTGTTCATAAACTCTGCCTAAACCAATCTCTCCAAGAGTTCTACCTAACCTATTTCGTAGCAGGTTTATCATTTCTGTTTTAATGTTTAAGTCTTGAATCCATTGTGATTTTAGTTTAGTACACTGTGAAAGAGATAGGTCTAGCTTTAGTTTTTGGCAGGTTAAAGCCCAGTTTTTCCAGCACCATTTGTTAAAGAGGCTGTCTTTCCTTCATTGAGGATGTTTGGCTCCTTTGTCAAAGATAAGGTGGCTTAGTGTATCTGGGGTTGTTTCTGGATCTTCTAATCTATTCCAGTGATCCTCAGGTCTGTTACTTTGCCAGTACCATTCAGTTTTTACCACAGTGGCTTTATGGCCCAGTTTTAAGTTAGGGATTGTAATACCTCCTGTCACGTCCTGGTTGTTTAGAATTGCTTTTGCTATTCTAGGTCTCTTATGGTTCAAGATTAAGTTTTGTATTATTTTCTCTAGCTCTGTGAGGTATGGTGTTGGGCCTTCAATCAGAATTGCATTGCATCTGTACAGTAGTTGTGGGAGTATAGCCATTTTGATGATGTTGGTTCTCCCTACCCAGGAGCAAGGGATGTCTTTCCATTTACTGATATCCTCTTCTATCTCCTTTTTCAGCATCCTGTAGTTTTCAGAGTAGAGGTCTTTCACCTCCTTTGTTAGACTGATTCCTAGATATTTCATTTTTCTGGGTGGTATTGTGAAAAGGGATTGACTTCCCAATTTCTCTTTCAGAGAGTCTGTTGTTTGTGTAGACAAAGGCTGTTGATTTTTCAGCACTGATTTTGTATCCAGCCACACTACTAAATTTGGCGATTAAGTCTAGCAGTCTTTTGGTTGAGTTTTTAGGATCCTCTATATAGAAAATCATATCATTGGCAAATAATGACAGTTTAACTTCTTCCTTACCTATCTTTATTCCTTTTATTTCTTTGACTTGCCTAATTGCTGTGGCTAATGTTTCCAGCACTATACTGAGCAAGAGTGGTGACAGCAGACATCCTTATATTGTTCCTGTTCTGAGTGTAAAAGGCTTCAGGTTTTGCTCATTTAGTATGATGCTGTCTGTTGGTTTCTCATAAATAGCTTGTATTAGTTTGAGATAAAGTTCATCTATTCTGATTCTCTGTAGGGTTTTGATCATGAGTGGGTGTTGGGTTTTGTCAAATGCATTTTCTGCATCTATTGCGATGACTATATAGATTTTGTCCTTGAGTCTGTTAATGTAGTGTATTACATCAGGCTTTTAAGAAGGTAGGAGAGTGGCCTTAGAACCGCTCTTACCCATCATGTGACAGTGACCATCAGTGCTGATGTGTTGGCTTCACTGGATCCAGGGCCAGCAGACCACCTGGTGTTTCTGGGTGGGTCATGAGCTTGGCTACTGAGTGGTGGTTCCGGGCTTCTTCCTCTCTGGTTCTCTGATGTGCTCTGCTTCCTGGCCACCATGAACTAAGCAGCCATGCTCCTGTGCATTGTTCTACCCTGCTGTCTCTGTGCTGAAGCCAGCCCGTCATGCACTATAACCATCAGCAAATTAAAGCTTACTTTGCATTGTGGTTGTTGGTTTTGTGTCTCAGCTGACTAGTCCAGTGACCATGTAAGTTCTTTGGCTACTCTGACACTTAGCCGTCCTTCGGATTTGTGGAGATTCCAACTGCATCATGTACAGGGACGTTTGTCCCCATAGGGTGCTCCCCACACATGCTGCTCCCTGTCATTTCATAGATGAAGTCCAGCCAACCTTTCCAACACCAGTCACTCCAACTTAAGCAAAGGTGACTCTCTTTTTCCTCTTCCCTGCAAACAGAGCATGATGAATGTGGCAGCGGACAGCACAACTGTGACGAGAACGCCATCTGCACCAACACCGTCCAGGGACACAGCTGCACCTGCAAACCGGGCTACGTGGGCAACGGGACCATCTGCAGAGGTAGGCCTGAGCCTCAGGGCGAGCCCCCTGCTGTAGCCTGCCGGGGCTCTCGGTGCACCTGGCCCAGGTGCTCTGGTGACACAGCCAGGGTCCTGCTCCTCCCTAGTCAGTCAGCTGGCAAGGACACTGCACAGGAAAGGAGGAAGGCAGAGCCCCAGGCTTAGTTCTGAGCTGCAGTGTGGTCCTGCCACAGGCTGATGGGTCTGTTCACCTCTGCGTCTCAGAGCCAGAGTGTGTAAGGGCAGCTCCATGGCTGGGGTGAATTTTCTGTTCTGTGAGCTTTGTTTAGCAGGAAGGTGGCCCTGCTCCTCCTGTTCCCTGCCTGGGTAGGAATCAGAACATGTTAAAGTTTTGGCGGACACTTGTCTTCTGAGAATTTTGTCCCTGACTCCTCTTAGCCTCTGACTTTGTCCATTCCCTTCATCAGCACCATCAGAAGAAGCACTCATTCAGTTTTATACCCGAGGGTATGAGAAGAAAACCCACATTCATTTATTGCTATAAATTTTATATTGTTTACCTCTTCCAGTGGGAATTTGTGCATGAAATATCTGTGCAGGTCTTTAGAGGTCCATGGAGTAAGTGTACTGATGAGTTTTTTGTTGTTTGGGACGGAGACCAGGAACACGATCGTGGACAGATGATTATACTGCCAGCTGATGGCTGGTAGCAGGCTGTCAGCTGGTGGCTAGTGGTGACGAGCAGATGGCTGGTAGCCAACTTCCACCTCGTGGCTGGAAGCTGCGAATCACCACCAGTTGATGACTAGAGACTATCAGTTAAATAAGTGATGGGGCTAACAGTTGGTGGCTGAAAGTCATCTCGATTAGAATCGTACAGGCTTACATAGTGTACATGTGGAGGTTGTGGCCATGATAGTTCCCCTTGGGAAAAAAAGAGGGAAGGTTAAATGAATGTATGTAAATATTCTCAGTAGACAATATGAAAACCTTTTGTGAACAAGTAATCAGAGGTCAGAGCACCATGATCAGCACATCTCTACAAGCCATTTTTGGCTGAGGCTCCGGCATGCTGGGACAAATGTGCAGCATCCACGAGTCCTCAGGTGACCCTAACAGTAAATTAATGCTCAATTTTCAAAAGAAGGCAGAGTAAATTTTTACAGCAAAAGAGAGAGTCAAAACCTCAATTGTAGTTCCACAGCTTGGCAAGCCCATGGACGGTGCCTGCGCATTGGTGCTGTAAATTAAGGGGCAACCAAGGATTTGATTTGAATGCTTTTTATTATCACGATTTTGTTGCCTCATAAAATAATATTAATTGCTCTTGTTCAGTGGGTTTTGTGGGTGGTAAGCCCTCTCTTGCGTTGTGATAAGTGGCAGTTTCACCTGTGTGGAATTTGAAAGTCTGGCTGTGAAAAATACGAGTTTAAATAATGTTCCTGGTGTCCACAAACTCAGAGGGGAGACATATCTTGCCATAGAAGTTACAAATTGTGAAAATAATTTTCTTAAAATGATTCTTGTGGCCAGTTGCATTGACCTCGGCCAGAGGGAGAACTCTGTTTCCTCAACGCAGTGCGGGGAAGTGATGTGGTGGCCGTAAAAACAGGGCCGAGAACTCAAACGCTGCTTCAGACCTGCTTTTCTTGCTGCTGAACTGAAACTTTTCTGTCTTTGCATGTTAAAGCTGGTTTAGTATTGCAAATACTTATGAGATGAATATGTATCATTATGTTTTAAATTACAAAAAGTTATACAGTGTCAAAATATCATTATGAGGATGATGAAGAAGAAGAAGGAGGGGCCGGGGTGCGGCGGGAGGGGGAGGTTGTGGGCACTTCGTGAGCGGGCTCTACTTCAGCCTTCTCCGGCGGTGCCAGGGTGTGCCACTCTGTAAGCTAACTGTATCACCTGCAATGGAAACACTGTGTAAGTTGACAAGGATAACTCATTCTTTTAAAGACGTGTTCAATGTATAAAATCTTTTCTAGGCATGCTCACAGACTTTATTAAATGTAGATAGAGTAAGCACTGTTAACACCAGCACTTCCAGATGTCACACGAGGCAATGGTTTCAAAAATAACGCTAACTGTGAATTCTTTCACACGGGCTTTGTTGGTGGCGGGGCTTGTGTGAGATTGTTCTTCACGGGTATGGGAAGGACTCATTCAGCTCCAGCAACTGGTAGCAGAAACATGCAAGGAACCTTGCTGCCTGTGTTACATGGTATCTCATTTAGTTCCCAGCAGAACCCTGGGGCATTGGTAGCATTATTCTTTTTCAGGTAAAAATCAGGAAGACGACACAGTTGAATCTGATTCATCCCAGTTGGTGGGGATTGCTTTTAAGATTTTTAGTTTCTCTCCTCTTATCCTTTTGCATTACCTATTTCTCTGTTTTTCCCCTTTCCCTTCTTTTTTCTTCGTGGTGATCTCCCCTCCTCTTCTTCCTTCTCTCCCTCTCTCTGTTTCTCTCTTTTTTCTATTTGCTCTAATCCCTCCCTCTCTTTCCTTTGCTGTCTCTCTCTTCTTTCCTCACTGTTTTCCTCCCTCTCTCTCTCTCTCTCACCTGCCAAGAAGCTAAAAAGAAAAAAGAGAAGAAAACACAGAGCATACAATGATAACCTGATTTTTAAAATAAGATTTACTTTACATATTTGAGAAATGTTCAAATATACTTTGGAAACTGCGTAAGATATGTTGTTAAATATCTGGCATTTGGAAGTAGATGCTAAATTGCAGAATGTTTGCAAATGGAGTCAAATAGTATTTGCATAACCTGACTTAAGGGTTAAGGTTATCTGTGCAAGAGTGTTTATCTCCATTTCCAGTTCTGCATTAATGTTATGATGGAAATCAGGCCTTCACTAGCCAGTTGTCAATATGTAGCTGATAGACTAAGCCTTCTCTTATCTGTCATTAGGGCTTGATGTTGTGCATGCACCTTGGGAGCATTCTTGTTTTAATGACTGGCGACACTGACATTTATTATGTAAACATACAGCGTGTGAATTTTGTGCCTGGAATGTAGTTCCAAGCACCATGACACCAAAAGGGAAGAAGATTGGAGATGTCACTGTTTAATGGTGGAGAAAGATTTGAACAAAAGAACAGTTTGCAAAGTGGAATTTTGTATGTTAAAGAGATGATCAGAATACCTGTCTGTGTGAAAGCTGTATGTTAGGATTCTTTGGTTCAGGGACTAGGGATCTACTGGAAGGCCTTGAGGCTATGTAATTTGCAGAGCTCAGAGAGTAATTAAAATGTAGGCTCCTGTTCAAAAAGCAGGACACTCTTTTTATTTAAAAGCATTAAATATAAAGCTTTTTTTTTTTTTTCAATCTTCATGGTCAACACAGCCTATGCTGGGTGGGTGTGTGTCCTTTCCTCTTGCGCCAGGCCCATGCTGGATCTTAGCACCCTCCTGGCCCAGTGACCCCCTCACCAGCACCCTGTGGCCAGTGAGGCAGGAAGGATAAGTCAGTCCTCCGGGGTGCTCACCCACAGTGGAGCAGCGCTCTGCCACAGAAGGGGTTCCTGCTTGAGTCATTTGCAAAAAATAGGTGCATCTTGAGACCTAATCTTAAGTGTAACAAAAAGACACATAAACTTCAGTATCACACGGCTTCTCTCATGGGAGAAACTCAAATATAAATAAAGAGCAAAAGGAAAGATAGATAATAGAAAATAGACAGACCTTTTGCAAAATGGTAGGGTACCAGGAGATGGAGGGAAGGAGAAAGGAAAGGATGGACAAAAGAATCCTGATGTGTGATGTGGATGGACCAACTCCCTACAAGGACTGTAGTCAGTTGTGTACCATAAACATGTTCTAATACAGATAAAATTTAACTAGAGCTCACCACCTCCATCCCCAGTAGCTAGGAGGCAGTTGGGCTGGTGCAGTCTCTGCACCTGTTCCTGGATCTCCTGTACAAAGCATTCAGGTATCCTGAGTTGTCATTAGGAACAGAGCCATCCTGCTGTGCCAGGGAACCCTGAGCACCACACTCAGCCCAGTGCTGCCTGAGTCTGTACTGGACCAGCTGAGCCCTCTGGGTGGGAAGGGAGAAGCCAGGAGGAAGGGTGCACAATGTGCGGAGGCCCATTTTCTACTACTCTAATGGGCTCCTGCACAAAATACAGACCAAGTGTGAGGCTCTAGAGAGCTTTGAGGTGGTGGGCAGAGAGAACAACCCGGAGCAGAGAGTGGGGGGGGACCCTGCTGAGAGAGGGCCAGTGTGTCTGCACCAATAGCGTGCTTGTACCCACTGTTTACACAGTTAGTTAAAACAAAAGAGTTCTGGGATCAGGCTTCCCAGGTGTGTCACAGAACCTGAGATTTGGGAAGAGAGTGCTCCAAGTTTTATGGACTCATCCCCTGGAAAATCTTGAAGCAGTCCTGTCTGCCATAGGCATCATCATCCTGGAGAACATTCCAGAACTTTCTAGATGTTCTCTGGCACTTCAGTAGATAATAGATGCTGTGATGTCTTCTTCAGGTCTGTCTGTTGTCACACAGGGAAGTTCATTCTTCCAGCCTTGCACTATGTTTATTTTCAGATGGTGAAGTGGGACTATGAATGGTTTCATAATTTATGGCAATGTAGACTCCTTTCTTCTTGTTTTTCAAGTCTCAGAATCCCATCCCAGTGTCTCAGGCCAGGTATGCACCTCTTTTCTGTGCTCCCAGGAAGCACTGCAAATGCTACCACATACCCCACAAGGCCCTGCTACAGTGGTCTGTTTATATTTCTATTTCCTGTGGGCCATGGCTTAATATATTGTGGTAACCAACATTTACTGCACAGCTGAGCATATTGCAATGCTCTGAAGTTTTCTGAGGAAGATTACTTCCTAATAGAAGATGTAATTTATATATGTAGAAAAATTTCAAGAAAGCAGCAGTGTATGGGACACAAGAATGTGAGGTCACTCAAGCCTTGTCTCCTGCCTGGAGAAATCACTACTCCCAGAGGTGGGAAGCAAACCAGTCGTATCCTGCCTGGGCTACTAATGGGTGACTGACTTCCAAAGAAAATCACCACAATATAATTCAGTTCACGGTAGAAATTTCAGGAACAGTAGAGAATTTGTCTTCTGAGGAGCTTCTGAATCTTGTAGCTCTGAAGTAATTGACCATGAGCCTGTTTGTATTGGAATGCCTGTCAGTGGCTTCCTAGAGATTTGTTTGATGTGAGACTAGATAAACTGTAAAAGAAAACCCCAAAATTCAGAAACAGAAGGCTAGAGAAAGCTTGATGGAGATGGAAAGATTAATTTAACAGCTTCTGCTAAAGATGTAAATGGAATTGTGAATTAACACAGACATCCTAAGTAAAATGGACATCTCACGTGTGCTGAGATGTTTTCAGAGGCTCCAAGGCAATGTGAGAGGGAGAGAGAGAATAGGAAAGTAAATCGTTACAGCAAAGTATCACTGAAAATAGTAAAGCTAAGAGACTATCAGGCTGTGAATCAGAGAAGGTGAAATTTGGAGATTTTGAAGCAGATAGCAAGGGAAATTGGAACCTTGGCAAAGGTGTGCGTGGCACTCTGGACGCGGCTTTGAAACATGGCTAATGTATTTAGGAAAAACCCAGGAAGCCAGAATTCTGGAATTCTAGAATTCTGTCTTTATGTGTGCAGAGTAAATGTTGCAGAGACTTATAAAGGACAAGATTGAGGGATATTTGAGGATGATTTTTGGGAGGAAGATACCAGTGAAGATACCTAACCCAGGACCTTGCATTTGCCGGGCAGGTGCGGCACCACTGCACAATTAGGGCCAGATTCTATAAAATCATATTTGTAAAAACATATTCATCATGATAAACAGGTAATGATTCTGAGTATGTTTCAAGTTGTGTATCTATGAATACAAAGTAATTTTATCATTAATCAAAAAGGGACTTGAAACTAAGTTCCCCCATCTGGTGCACCAATAGAGTTGGAGAGAGCAGATTTGGGGCCGGACGCCATCAGTGGATGAATCCTTGCAGTCAATGTGGATAGTGTTTGTAACAATTGGAACCACTTAAAATTTTTGATGCATTGAAAATAATCAAGAAACTATCTCTTTGGTAGTATTTAAGATTCTCTTCAAGGTCATCTTGAGATAATTGGATCAGATGAGAGATGTGACTTCATAATCATAGACTGCAACCATAAGGAGAAGACTGATACAAGAGTGGTGGGGTCATAGATTTAGCTCAGTGGTTCCAGCACCTGCCTAGCAAGCACAAGGTCCCTGGTTCGATCCCCGGTAACCACATAACAACAATACTGGGCGTAGTGACTCATGCCCACCCGCAATCAGTACCACATGCCACAAATACTAGTCTTGGTGCTTAAGCCTGTCTTCCCAGCACTCGGGAGGCAGAGGCAGAAGGACTGCTGAGTTTGAGGCTTACCTGGGCTACATAGTGAGCTCAGGGTCAGCCTGAATTACAAAGTGAGACCCTGTCTCAAAAAAAAAAAAAGTGTGGATGACAAAATCTCACTGAAGTCCATTATTCCAAGTCTCTTATTATAGAGGTATAAGTTTTACCATACTGAGATAACAGTTTGTCCAGTGTATGAGAAATCACAAGTCTATGCTTAAATATGTATAGACCTGAGGAATAAGCAGTAGAAAGATGGAAGCATCATCATACAAATTTTCTACTACAAAACTTGTTTGCAGAAGAAAGTCTAACCTCATTGGCAGCCATGCACGGCCCTGTGGCACCAGGCACCCGCTGAGCTCGAGTGCCCTGTCCCGGGGTGTCACTTTCCTGTTTCCCTCTGCGTCACACCTGAGCACCAGACAGCTCAGGCGACCCCAGGCCCCTTCCCTCTCCTTGGGATCCCTGATTACCCTGGCGTTCTGTCTTCATGCTTCTTCTTCTGGGTGAAATCCTACTTTTCTTTCACAATCAGCTCATATCCCATTTTTCCTTGATCATCTCAGTCAGAATAAATTGTTTTTCTTCACAGTTCTCTTTGTAGCCTCCAGTGTACTCTGTCTAGCCATCCACCCTACCAGCCCTGCCCCAAGACCTTGTGCATCGCTGGTGTTTAGTAAATAAAGACCCAGAATGGGAGCTGACCTGTTCACCTAACACCAGTGAGCTCTGTGATGACAGCAAGATTTTTTTACTATAAAAGGTAGTTATCATTTTGAGTGTCCAGCAGAAGTTACAATTGTAAGTGCTTATTTACTGTTTATTTCAAAATTTAGGAAAACCATCATTGGACCTACACTTTACCTTCAATAATAGTATCTGTTGCACATATGAAATTTATTAGTTCTAGTTTGTGTTTAATTCCTATATTGAGTAGAGATGTACTAGAAATAACGAAACCCTTTTGCCTGATTTCAGAAGTAAGAAGCTGCCCCAAAGTGGCTTCCTTTTCACATAGCACCTATTTCAGTATCCTTTTGTGCTTGTCCCTTCTAGGACCACGTCCTTACTTGGGAGCCCTGAAGCAGGCAAGCTTTAGAGACGCTGGGTAAGGAAGGCAGCGAGACTCACGACGGGATCCTAACCACACTTTACCGCATTAGAGAAGTGTCCCCAGCAGCTCCTTGGGAGAAATACACCTTTGTTACTTGTGGGAGAAAGTCTAGTGTAAACAAAGTTTGCTGTGTGATTTGTGGGTCCAAGACTGACAGTTCACATCATCCAGTCCTTAAAAAGTCTAGGGGCTGCTGTTTGGAGATACAGTAATCAAGTATTTCCTTCTTTCTTCCTCTTCCCAGTGATGTCGTGCTTGGCTGTGTTTCTGCAGTCAGGCCCCGGAGGGAAGGGCACAGCACGGTGGGTGACCCGCACAATGGCAAATGTTCTTCAGCACACTCAGGTTGGGTGATGTGAAATGTTACCATGGCTGAAATAATGGCCTAACCTATCCGTGATTCTCTTTAGTGCTTTACTTTGATAGAATTCCGTGGGTGTACAAGGTCTTGATTACATCTCTGTTCTTGTTTAATGTCTTGATTGGGCTAATATTAAGAATGCTTTTTTTAAAAATTTGTTTTTTTGAGATAGGGGCTCGCGGGATAGTTTAGGCTGGCCTTTAACTCTCTGTGTAGCTCTGGTTAGCCTCAAACTGATGACCCTCTTACCTCAGTCCTCTAATTGCTGGGAATACGGGCCACATCAGGCTCAGAATGCCTTTAGTCACCAGTATCGTAGGGACCAGTCTCTCTCACCATCCCTACCCATGACTCAGCCATCCAAGAGCATCTTTGAGGAATATGAAAATGAAAACCTCTGCTGACATGATTTGACATTAGGCCATAGCCGACCACGCTGTACCACAGCTGTGATTTTGTACTGTCGCGTAGGACGCTGATGAGTACTACGGTCTGGCTGGGACCAGTGAGAAAGCTCCTGAGATCAGTGTTCTGAGTAGCTTAAAACAGCATGGAATCAGTTGTTCTTTGGTCAGATTATTTCTCAACTGTAGACCAAATCAGGGTCACTTGGTTCCAAAAGAATGAAGTATTACCCTGCCTGGTTCAGAGGTTTGAGAGGTTACACTTTCTTCTCTTTTACAAGCTTGGGGCAGTAAGGGGAGATGAGGGCAGTGTGGGCATCTGGCGTGGCCTTTGTCTGGGGGTGTCTGGGACAATGAGACTGTCCTTGAGGTTGGTCTCTCCCGTATTCCGTCATAGGTGAGGCTACTGGAAGCCGCAATTCAGAGACCTGGTGGCACCTTCTGTGCCCAGGGCACAGAGGCAGGAGACTGACGTGCTCACTAGGAGGGAGGGGTGTGGAGATAAGGTGGTGTGTGCCCCTGCCTCAGACTGGGCACACAGGCATGCTTTCTCACAATAGTAATAGCAAAAGCTATTACTTAGGCAGAGACACAAAGAAGCCCAAACCATTCATTCTTTCACCCTTCCTTACTCATGGCTGGAGAAAAGAAACGACAGGGCTCTCTCCATCTCTGCTACTCCAGTCCTGGAGATGCTCATTCAAGTTAGATACACTATTATTATTACTGTTCGAAAAAATTGATTGATAATATTAATATGAGTATTCACTGTAGTATCAGGCAGTGTTAAAATAACTAAACATTATTTTAGAAGCTTCTTATAATACAAATACTTACCAACATGTATTCTTATTAATAATTGTGAGTATATTTATTATACTCTTAGAAGGGGGCTGCTCTTCAACTGCTGGTTTACATACAATACCAGAAACATTTGTATTCCTGGGAAAGAAGATGATGGTAAATTTTGAATCATATTTTCTTTGAAAAATATATTTGGGACTAGAAAATGAAATTGCTTATCTAATATTTGGTTATCAAGAAATGTTTATGCTCATCAGCCTGATACAGTACTGGAGAAAAACAGTGAAGCTCTATTGCTAGGAAGACACGAGCAGCAGGGTAGTCAAAGATTGGGGCGAAGGAAGGGGACTTGTGTGGCATCAGCTGTACTAGACTGGTGAGGTCCTTTGGCTTCATCAGGCAGATCTTGATGTCATCTTATCCCAGCCTTCAATATTCGCTTTCTTCAAGTACATTTCTAGAGGGGGGAAAACAGAAGACGTCTCCTGGATGCACTTAAAGCAGTTTCTATCACTCACGAAGTCAGTGCTTACCTTGCAAAGTTTGCGGCCCAATAGACAATAACTGTATCCCCAGAGGCTCGCAGGAAACATGTTAAACCAGCTTGAATCTCAGTGGGAGTGGAAATCTGACACTTAGACGAAAGCTGATTCTTTTGAGTGCACTTTGAATTTGCACTTTGTGAGTTCCCGAGATGTTTGTCATCTGTAGTGTCATATGTGAAGTGACTCATGAGATTAGAAGAGCCGTAGAAACACGTATGAGTCAATTTTATTTTAAAACGGGATACTGAACACTGATTTTCTGTTGAGCAATCAGGATAAGACTGTCTTTCCTAAGTAGTACTTCTCAATAGACTGGGAGACATTCTTTAGGCAGGATTATTGAAAGATACCTAGTTAATCTGTAGGTCATCTGCTAGATTATGATCTCTTTGGGTAGCAGTTATGTGCAAAATAGTCAAAATATTTAATAACAAGTGATACTATTACAGAAGGGCAGCCGGCTATACTTGATATGCTCATACCACCTTGTGTGACACGCAGGATGGGTTCACTTTAAACAGAATCAGAACACACACCACAGTACCTGGTTGGATGCCATACTTTGCTTTTTCTCTGTAAATTATGCTGCCAGGAATCTAGGCCAAGAGCTGTTCCTGGGTCTGCTCAGCTCAGATATCCCTGAAATCGGCTTAGATGGTGCTCTTGATCCAAAAGAAAAAATGGAAAAATATTTACAAATCATATCCAAGTGGCAGTTTAAGTGGAGAGTAGAACTCACAGGAGTCTTTGCTCAGGGAGAAGTGGAGGATTGTGTAAGTAGGACCGATCTGCAGAACATGCTGCCGTTTGCAGTTTCCTGCCTTCAAGTTTCTGCCTCATCCCAGGCCACACAGTCAGGCCTTTCTTCATTTAGCCCTGCACACTCTGTTTCTGGAATAAAGTTAGATGTTCCCAGCAGAGTTCTGTCAGCTCCGTTGACAATTATTTGAAGCTTAATCCTTAATGTGGCCATCTTTCAACTCAGCCACATGGAGTTTGGGTCTGGTTGTATTGCTTTTGTCTAGTCCAGTCATTTACAGCTGGATGTTTCCTTGCCAAGGCCACAGGAATTACACCTTATCTTGTGATAATAAGGGAGTGAAATGGTCCTTGTTATTGTTTTTCATTTGTTAGTAAACATGATAGCATTTTCAGTTTCTTTTCACTACAGCCAAGTGAGAAAATTGTTAAGGTTAGTGACTAGTACAGAAGAAACTACTTGTGTAACAGCCACAGGGTAGTAGCTGCTCTACCAGTCAAGTGCCAGGATTTCAGAAGTTCCAACACAGTAATTCTTGATTTATTGTGGTCACTGTTCATTAGGAACTGGTGGTGAACAGAGCTTGTGTTCTCGAGTAGATCATAAACTCCATCAGCATTTGTCTAATGGCACTGATCTGCATCTTAGTTTTCAGAATCTGTATCATCCCATCCACAGAAGGGGAAGAGAGCACAGTCATGCATTGCTGATTTTTATGGGCCAGATTGAAAGTGGTGCCTATATTTTTTTGCTCACAGTGAACTGGCCAGAGCTCAGTCCATCTTCATTCTAAGCAACAAAGCAGGATATCAGTGTTCCTGGGGAGAGGGGAGGACACAGCTATTGGTGAGCCATAGTCAGTGCTCTCATCTGTGGTTATAAATGCAGTTCTATGTGTATGAACATCACTGTATAATTACTTGCAGACAATAGACCTTTGAATGTAGTTCTGAAAGGTATTATGGCTGATACACCGTGAAGTTCATTTGTAGGTCTACAAGTAAGAAAGACTGGTTATGCAGGGTGGAAAGCTTTCTCTTGCAGAGTGAACTCATTTTTTTCCATTCATGTCATCACTACTTCTATCTAGCTTCAATCAAATTTAAGGCAGTTCACTTTTTATCTAAGCTTCTGATCCTGGCAGTTTTAAGGAAAATTGAGACACTACTTCATGGGTCACTTGAAAGGAGAGAAAAGAACTCAGAACCATTAACTATGTCTTGAGTAGAACCGCTAGTTACACAGAAAAGTAGCACTCTGCCTGAACCCTGCTGCTCATAGGTCTCAGACTTACGTAACTGGCTTCCACTTGTTCCTGTGATGGGTTCTTTCCTGTAGTTAGTGATCATCTTTTCCAGTTGGCCAATTTGCCATTTGGGACAGAGGAATGTGTTGGTTGCCCTGTGTTGTATTCTTCTGTCACCCTATTCATTTTGGGATGGCTCTGTTGTTTTAGAGAGTCTGGTCAGGAGTGTGACAGAGTACTCAGATATGTGTTAAAATTGCTTTAACTACCCATTTAGGTTGAAGAAGAGTGGATCCATTTATGACACATTTTCTTTTATTTAGAATATTAATATTTCATGGAAAAATAATTTATCTAAATAAGTGGCCATACAGGTGAGAGTAATTCTTCACAACCCTCCAACATATAAGATGTTTCTGTAGATGAGACTGGAAGAAATCGGGGCAGGATTTGCATTCAGTCTTCTAGGTGGCGCGTCATTAGGAAATGAGTTTGGGAGTCCAGATGGAAGTCCATTGTTTCACAGCTAGGAAAGCTAAATCTTGATGTCTTTACTTATTTCTTTGAGGATTATATTTGTACACGATAAGCAAGGTGTAATGAAGTATTAGAAGATGGTATGCTTTATATTTAACAAAACAAAACCAAACACATGGATGCTGGTATGTACTCTGAAGCTGGTGGATGAGGTAAAAGCTCTCAGAATGGTATTGTCCAATTAAAATATAGTGTGAACGACATATATGATTTAAAATTTTGTGGACGTTGCTTTAATGACAATGAAACAAAACAGGTTTGACACATTTCAGTGCAAACTAGCCTCACTCTAGGTGCTTAGCGGCCTGCCCTAGCTGGTGGGGACCACGGCAGTCCGCGGGACTCTTGTTAATCAGGACCCCTGAGAACACAGAGGACATGTCTGGAGGGATGGCAGGGCAGTCCCCAGCACCTTTTGTGATTTTCTTGGTTAAGCTGAGCAGCCCAGATCAGCTTCCAGTTAAATGCAGCATTGTAGTACTTATTAAGCAGACAGATGGTTGGAATCCATATGCTGTAGGACAAAAATATCCAGTTCCTTCTACAGGATAATATTTCCTGTGTCAGGATGGCATTTCACCGTAAAGTCAGATGTTGAATAGAAATGAGTAGCATTCCTCAAAGCTCAAATTATACTAAGATAAAAGGGAGTGAAAGAAAAAGGAAAACAGTCTGTAGCATTTATTTTTGTTTCAATTCAGGCTCATTTCCATATTGAAAACAGTTCATAAGAAGCAGATGTAACGCTTTCCATAATGACCTGCTCACCAGAATGATGCTTATTAGCTTTAAACAGGGACAAGCTCTGCAGTCCCCGCTTGAACCATCAGTCAGAGGAAAGCCTGTGCCGTCTCAGCAATAGGGAAGGATGGCAAATTGTGGGTAATTTTCTGACACACTTAAGCACATCCCTCTCTGACTTCACAGACAATACAACTTTTGCATTCTAGACCCAGATAATTGAGAACCTGTAGTGTTTTATAGAAACTGAATGAATAAGAGGCAACCTCAAACGTAAACATAAGCATGAGGGCTTTTGGATCTGACATTCTCAGAATCAGATCCCGATTGTGGCACATGCTGTCTGATCTTGGTGAAGTCCAACTTCTCTGAATTTCTTCTGTTGCTTAAAGAACATGGAAAATGTAGCCCTCATCTCAGAGGGGACACTGCTGCTTGTGTCTTTCCCAGCGGCTCCTTCAGTCTGCCCAGAACCTGTGTGTGTGTAGGTGGATGACTTGATGTGAAGGTCATGGCTGCAGCAGCTAGAGTGTTTGGTTTATAGACCAGTCGCTTTTCTGTTGCAATAAAAATATACACACAACTTGGCAACTTAGAAAGGAAGGAAGTCTGTGTGCATGATTCTAGAGGCTGGAAAATCTGAAACTTTAACAAAGAGTGTGGTTGCCTTTCTGTAAGGGTCTTGAGTGACTTCAACTCATGGCAGAAACTTGAAGGACATGTGGGGACATGTCCGAGAGATGATTCGAAGGGGCCAGGCTGTAGGGGAATCTGCACCTGTGTTAGCTAATGCAGTCCCGTGACAGCAAGAGCTCCTCAGTGTGAGAAAGATGCGAATCCTTTCTTGATAACCTGACAGCCTCTTCAAGTCCCATTCCCTCTCAGAGTTCTTCAGTGTGATGAAATTTCAACATGAGTTTTAGTAGAATCAAATCCTATTCCAGCAAGATCAAAAATGTAGCTTTTACTTAGCTTGCACTATTATCTTGAGCCAGTAGCTGAAATTCTCTGTGTCCTACTTGTATTACTGTGGTTAATAATTATATCTACCTCCTTGGATTAAATACAAATGCTTAGAGCACTGCCTGGAATACAAGTTTTCTCATTTATTATCTGTCTACCTTGACTCTGCCTAAAATCTTTCTCTCATTTATCCCACGGATTAATTCTTAGGACAGAATTTTCACTTCTTAGTATCATACACTTGGGATTTTCCTGATTTCATTGTTTCTACCCCGTACAGAATGTGTACTTTAGTGAAAGTGAACTGCTGTTAGTTTTCTGCATCTTTACTGTTGTGGTTAATTCAGCGATTAAGCGTATGTGTGTGTGTTTGCCTGATTTCAAAGCTCAGCTCTCGCACTTAGCAGTTTTGTGATCTTGGAAGGTACCGGAGCTGTATGAACCTCTTTTCTCATGCATTATAGAAATGAGATGAGGGTTAAATTTCTTGGCACCATACTTATACCAAGCAAATGCATAGGCATCTGCAATCAACTTTGTTTTGCATCAGATAAACTTTATTTTCATGTAGCTGTTGTATGCTATTCAAAATGCAGCCCAGTTTTAACTTCTCTAAAGCAATCTACTTTCTTATGTATGCATAATTTCCACATCTCCTCTTTCCTGGCAGTTCTCACCCTATACTGAAACTGTGGATTTGCTTCATCTGAGTTTTCTTCAACTAGCCAGGGAACGCAGGCCACGCTCTCTTGTCATCTTTGTGTCTTTAAAGCTTAAAGCACTGAGTATTTAATAATATTTTCTTGAAAAACAACTATTAAGATATTTAGAAAAATGAGTTGAGTAACCAGTATCTGCTTGTATTAGTTACTTTCCTGTCACTATAACGAGAGAGACAGAGAGAGAGAGACAGACAGACAGACAGAGAAAAGGAGAAAGAGGAAGAGGAAGAGGAAGAGGTCGAGGAGGAGAAGGAAGAGAAGCCAGGGACTCTTCTAGGTCGCACCCTCAGTGAGCCCTCTATGCCAACCAGTCCCCACACCTTAAATCAACAACTCATAAGTGGATTAATCCTCCAATGAGTGCAGTGTCCACATGATCCAATAAGCTTCCCAAAGCCCTGTGTCTGAACGCATGAGACTTTGAGAGAACATTTTAGATTTAAACCATAACATTACTATTTAACACACAATAAGAAATTACTAAATACTATTTCATTTCCCTTAAGCATTAGGAAGCTGTGTCCTGTAGAAAGAGGCTTTAAGCATCCCTGAGAGCGTGGGTTATCAGTAATTAAGATCTTGCTCATGAATAGTCTAGCCTTGGTCTCACAATTGATCTATTTGAACATGTCTTTGTGCACCAGAAGAGTTCTGTCAGATTTAAGTTTTCACATTTAATACAAAGGATTTTTCTTTTCTCTCAGTGAGTCTCAAAATAGTGTAAACATAAGAAAGATTGTGTATGCACATCCATATCGAAGAGAACAGAGGGCACTTACCGAGCATCCCTAAGTCTGACAGTGTGCTGAGGACTTCCCATCGAATGTTCATTTAACCCACGTCTGTCCTTCATGAAGAATGCAGGATACACATTCCCATTTTAAACATGAGCAACACGCTGTTTACAAAGGAGCAGTGAGATGATCAGCTATGTAGCCAATGCCAGGGAGGAGGCTAAAAGAAAAGAAAAGGTTCTATGCAACACTGGAGTCACCATGTGAGCAAATACCCACACGAACACAGCTGGAGAGTGCAGAGACCTCCCTGGAACATAGGTCGTATGTAACAAACACCCATTTCTTGAGAGAGGGATAAGGAAAATAGTTTGGGGACATGAATGAGGATATAGTTATTACTAAGTGATATAAGAGTCTCTAAAGAGGTAAAGAATTTGGGACTGTTTCCCATCATTTGAAGCTCTAGATAGCATTTTCCACCCAGCAATTTTTTGTCATGTCTGTAGCTGTATTTAATTTTCTTCTGGGAACCTACCTTCCTCCTCTTAGTCCATAAAGCCTTCGCACTGGATCCCATAACTTGAAGACGGTTTGAGCTGTGCACTTCACTGGCCACAAAGATTGCTTCGAGGTCGGACCTCTTACCTAAGCAAAGGGGGCATTAATAGACATAGCATCTCGGTTTTGTACTATGGAAAGGAATCTGGAAGAATAGACTAAAACTTGTGTCCATTGTGGGACCATAGGGTAGAGGTTATCTGAGAAAGAAGCCAGCACAGAGAAACGTGTACAGAGGGAAAGTTGTACTGCATCCTGGTCATATTGCTGGAGCCACCACAGCTATCCCTGCCTGAAGTCAGTATCACCACTAGCTTTGCAGAATCCTGCCAAAACAGTGTGTGCCATTTTTCTAATAGGGCTCTGACTACTAGGATAGTAACTCAAATTCTTTGTGAAAAAAGCACTAAGATATTCTCAACATTTGAATGAGATAATCTTTTTAAGAGAATGACATGATTTTGTCAAAATGATTACCAATATCACATGGTCAGTTGTCTTGTTATCAGGCCAAAGGAAAGGCAATGTCATAGACGTAAGAAGCATCAGCAGATTTGACTGTAATTTACATCTCAGCCTGTTATTAACATTCTCAAAAAATGCTCCTAAATGATTTTTTCATACTTATTAAAAATGCTTATTATATGAGCAAGTATGTGAGAGTTTTGTAGATATTTTTCTCCTCTTCAATGTATACTATAATCTTTCAGTTCAGGAGTATAAGACAGTTACCTTCTTCAGTCATCCATGCTGTTCTCAAAATCTGCAGGGCTTTCTCCTGCTCCTAGTTGCTGGAATTAAACTTTTATGCAACTAAGCTGTTGAAGAGTCTTAAAGCCAATTCCAAGTATTTAAATCCACAGACTATGCATTATTTACAAAACTGACCATCCTTAGCCAAGTCTTCATCACACTGAATTAGAGGGATTTGCATGCCAGTAACCTACTGCCCAATAGAGGGTAACTCATATCTCTTTCTGGGATAGAACAGAACTAGTTGCAGTAGTTAGGCATGTTTTGATGCATATAATTAGGGAGTAAGGAATTTGAAAGCACTGCTGTTCATATTCATTCTCATGGGTAATCAAGGAACCAAGGGAATCAATAGTCAATAATCATCATATAGGAAGAGGTTTGGCAATGATATGCCAAAAAATTCAAGATGGTAGAA
>PVIC010027549.1:0-23782 GCA_004025085.1 Thryonomys swinderianus
GTTCAAAGGCAGTGTTTAACACCCATTTCATTGTCGTTTTCCCATGAACACATTCATGCTTCTATGTTGCCTATCTCAGTTACAAGAATCATCTCTGCTGTGTTACACAACCTAAAACATGCTCTACTCTGCTCTGTAATTCTTCTGTGATTTCCACGTCTAATCAGTTTCCAACTCCATTGATTGGTAGCTCCTTCACAAGACCCTCTGCAAATCCCTGCCACTGATCTGCCTCATACTTCCTTTTTCTAAATGGAATCCCAAATCTCATCTCACTTTCCTATGAAAAGACCCACAGCCTGGATTTGTATCTTTCCACATTCAACTCTGCACAGCAAGTATCATGAGATGTCTGAAGAATTATCTGTCATGTACCTTTCCTGCTCAAGTTCTCTAATAGCTCACCGCTGCATGTAGAATAAAGTCTACACCCTTGGGCATAGAATTCAAAGTTGCTAAGGTCTGGCTTTTACCTACAGCTCCAACTTCCAACCTGTCATACAAATTCATTCTCCAACAAAACCCGAACTACTTGCAATTTCCTTTACCTTCCCACTGCTTCGAAACTCTGTTCTTCACACACGCTGTTTCTGACATTTGGAATGACTCACCTCGTTACACCCCTTGCTGTGCCCCTGCAAAATCCATCCTTAAAAACCGAGTTTTAGTGTCACTTTTTAAAACTATTTCACCTGAACACTCACACTTTCTCCTGTTCTCTCTCACACACAACCCACTGGCACCGGCGCCAGCACTTGACTTCTTACAGCCTCTGTGCTGCATGGGGTGCATTCTGCAAGCAGCACAGCCATAGACCTGTGTGCTGCTCTCCTTTGTGCCTCTTTGTCAGTGCCTCTGTGCAGTCTGCAAGATCTGGGACAAAACAATAGAAATATCAGTTATCAGAATAAAATGGTGGGTACACATCGGACTTCAGGATCATTAAGGCAGCCCCTTTAAATTCTACATGAAGGAACTGTAACCAGAAAGTTAAAAGAAAAAGGACACTATAGCTAGTTTTCTTCCAGGCCCATTAGAGCCTCAGTTGCTCTCTCTTGTGAACTTTATCTTACAGCTTTGGGCACCGTAAGACATTACTTCCTTTATCTTACTTGTTGACTTCCATGCTTGGTTTCTAAAATAGATAGTTGGGGAGTAGGTGTGGATTAATTTATTTGATATATACTAAAAACTCTATCAATATATATTGAATGAGTGAAACAATGGCCTTGAGTTTGTAATGGCCTAATTGATATGATAAGCAACTATATATTTCTATGCATTTATTTATTGCTTCATCCATCAATAATTGTCATTTCACCGCTGTTTCTGTGCTTATATGCTGCCTTTCACATTTTGTGTTGACAAGGAAAATACATGAGATTATGTAAAGAATGAAAAATTATGATCCTTGCACTACAGAAAATCATAGAGAAATATAAACATACTCAGGATAGTAGGGCAAAGTCAAAAAGGTTATGAACACAGCATGAATAAATCACATATGTAATTTTTCTAGAAAAGGCAAAGGAAGATTTTTTTAAAAGTATATCTGTATTATATGGTTTTTAATTGCCAAGCAATAAACTTGGTAGCAATGATTTTAAGAAGGAAACAAAAGAATAACTCATGAAATAATTAACCAATATTTTCTATGCCCACAGCTTGAATTCATCTCAAGATTAACCATGTCAAAATGAAAGTCAAGATCGATTAATGATATTCATATACCAAGAAATTTAGCATCTATTTCCATTTTTTCTTTACTTTATAGATTGTCAACTTTTTCTTTGAAATGCTTTATAGCATTTCAGCTTTAAGGTTGAATATTAATTTTCCTTCTGAAACTTCTAAAATTAGCCTATGTCCAAAATGCATTCCCAAGTTCCCTTCACCTAATATGAACAGCATACTTATTTTACTTGTCATAGAATGCTACTGCAAGAAAGTTTTACAAAAAGATATTTTGACAAATTGAAATGAAATAGAATATTTCTTCTGCTCTTATAATAAGACTGTATCTTATTTCACAGTTTAGCAAATCCTGACAAACTTTTCTCATTTGGTTTTTCCTATTTGTTTTCTTGATCTGTGTCCAAAGATAATTATGTACATGAACAAATCCACTCTCAGTCATGGTTTTCTGGAAGTCTAAAACAGAATTATTGGAACTCACCATCTCGATCTCCAAATATAGAACTTTACCATGCTTATATAAACATCCCAAAGCTCTACTCATGTAGTTTAATCTCTTATTTACTGTGGAGATTCTTTCATGATTTTTCAATGTTTTCAGCAGTCATTTTTGAAAACACTGAATCAAATCTCTCATAGAAAAATGTAACACTTTCAACTTGATAACTTCTTTAAAGACAAAGTATTATCCATTTCAAAAATTCAGTTTTCATTACAACATATATAAATACATTTAATAGAGAAAAAGAATGTATAACCATGATTAGATGTGATGAAGCCATACCTGTCTATATATAGTACGTATGCATGATTAAACATTTTAATAACATTTAAACTAATCATAAATTTGATTTACTATTTTCAAAATATTTTGAAAACATGTATCACTATACTGTGCCTTCAAAACTAACTCATTAATAGCAAGGTACTATAAGAGTTGCACCTAAATTCACACCAGTAGGCTCTTTACTAAAATGGGTTGCATTAAACAAAGTTAGTGCATATTATAGACTAGTGTTATATATGCAAATTTACTCCTTGGCATGATCTTTTATTTTGTGATTAAATTTCCAAAAGGAATTTTTGACATTCACGTTAGTTTAAATCAGGTTGATATTAATTTCCTCTTGACAAGTGTTATGAGTCTCAAAATATCCCCTGTGCACACTTGTGGAGAAGGTTATTTGTATTACAAATGTTTGTGGTGGAGATATCTAAGCTCTTATTAGTTATACAAATCTATTGATTGATAGATCTGTATACATAATATATATGTTTGTATATATACATAATATATATGTGTATATATATGTACATAATGTGTGTGTGTGTATGTGTGTGTGTGTGTATCTCCAGCACCATTTTCAAGTTAATGAGATCAGTATTATGTACTGACTTTTGGGAAGTACCTCACAACTTCATGGTTATGCAATGCCTTATTTAAATAACATTTTGGCTTTTAAGTTTTAATCTTATAACTATGTGTTATAATTTCATCTGAAAAGTCATACAAAAAATACATAGGCCCTAAAGTCATACAAGTAGAAATAACAATTCTTGTCTTTGTTATTGTGGCTAGAAGCCAAAGGGTTTGATGGCCAAAAACCCTCTGGACACAAGCTATTCACAGTGTAGCTGCTGAGGAAAAGCATCAGCAGGCAGCTTTTCTACAGCCTCAATGCCTCCCACCCAAACTGTGGAAAAGACCTAAGCACTGGAGCTTCTGGCAGGACGTGTGCCAACTGGAAAAGTCCCTTAACCAAATATTCTAAAGTGCTTAAGATACTTGTGGTTTAGCGTTTATATACCATTATTCTGCGTTCACTGCAGTAAAATACAAGCACACATACTGAGTGCTGATTTTGTTTCACATCAGAGTGATTTTTTTTTGTTCTACCCTCATCAAATGCTGGTCTAAAACTTACTTATGTGCTAGGAAGAAATCCAAAGAATAATTTCTTTTTTGTTGTTCTTGGTTTGGTGAAGATAGAAATAAATTAAAGCTTAAAAAAAGCCGTCACCCCTCCCCCCCCAAGACACAAAAACAATAGGCCTCAAGAACAAATCTTTCTTCTCTTTTACCCTCAATTCTTCTTTCATTAGAAATGAATATTTTTAAGGAATATTTCATCTTTCTAATAAAATTTAGACTTTATTTCTTGATTAGATTTAGTATTAGGACTAAACATACCAGCACCTCTATATATGCAAATGTATACCTAAGCACAATTGTACTCACACTTTTAGTTTTTTAAACAAAATTTTTTTGGCTAAAATTTTTTTAACTTTCCTGTAAGATGTGTGTATGTGTTTTTTTTTAAATTTTAACCCCTTTTTGGACAAAGACAGAGAAATTGGTAAGTAAATGAGTGTATTTTAGTCTTTCCAGTAATTTTGCAGTTAAAACAGTTCACAGCTACTCGCTTTCTTTGAAGACATTAGCTTTACCCTCTGCACAGCCAGGTAGGAATATTTCCACTGAAGTAGAAAGCAGGGAGAGGAGACTCAGCTCTCCAAGCCCCAGGCCTTGTTGTATAGCAGGTGTTACACACAGCTGTAGGAGTGTGTCCAGATGGTCTCCTTCAGGGTGTGGGGGTACTTGCTGGAGGACCTCCTGCTATCTCCTGGTCGCTAACTTGTGTTACCACGAGCCACTTGGAGAGGAGGAGAGAGCCAGCAAGTTAGTCCTGCAGGCTCACAGTGTCATCTGGAAACCGAGGCAGCTCTAAGGATGAAACCATTTCTGATGTTTCTGACCCTTACATTTTCTTACTCCACTTTGGTGACATTTTCATGATAATTGAACTAGTTAATTGCATTTTGAGCTCCATGCCTTAAGTATAACATGAAACGTTAGTTAAGCACTGTTAATTCCTGTATTTCTTTGTCTCGTTTCCTTTTGTACAGTCATATAAGGGTTGTTGTGATCGGTATCAAAGTAGCTTTTTTTTTTCATCTTTATTAGACCAGGATGATAAACTTGAGACTTTTCATTGAAAGAAATTCTCAGAACTTTAGATGGCTCTGTGAAATTCAAAGTATGCAGTATAAAAAAGTAAAGTGAAAGGGAGCTAATCATTGGTAGATCTGTAAATGTACACACTTGCATGTATTTACATAGCAGGTCACTTCCTGATATCCATGGAGATTTGTCTCAGGATTCCCACAACAAACAATGTCTTGAAGCTCAAGTCCATATGAATTGTATCATATCTATATCTATAATTTGCAATATCTATAATTTGCAATCATATCTATAACTTGCAATACAACATACTATGTAAATAGTTGATATCCTTTATTGTTTGGAGATGATACCAAGCAAAAATTCTGTACATATTTAGTACACATACAATTTTTATTTATACGTTTCTGCTGTACCAGTGATTGAACTCAGGGCCTTCACATCGTTACATTTACTTTTTTTTTTTTTTGAAACAAGGTCTCAGTTAAATCACTGAGTTGTCCAGGCTGAGCAGTCCTACCTCAGCCTCCTAGAGTGCTAGTATTACAAGCGTGTGCTAGCACACCTGACTGAATGTAATGTTTTCTTTTACTTTTATAAAATCTGTATTGGCTGAATCTATACACCGGGAACCTAGGAAATGAGAGAGATATCTGCATACCTGCAATGTCATTAAAACTCTACATTTTAGCCTGGAATATCTCGAAAGAAAATAGAATGTACTGCTAGGTTTTGTAGTTTTCTCAGCAGCAGTAGTTAAACTAGTGTCAAGATATCTTTCCTGTATGATGAAAAATCTTTCTACTTGAAAACTGTCAGTGGCCAAATCTATATTCTATTTATGTAGTGAAACAGTACAGCGGATAAAACTCAGTCCTATTTTCTTTCACAAGAAGTTTTAGGAGAGTTATTTCCTTAAAGAAAATGAATGTGTTTGGTAATATGAAAACTTCCATTAAGTTTTATTATTAAGGAACTGAAAGAACCCTTGGCTTCTCTGTGTTTTGATAATAAAAGGAATCTTTTCAGAAGTTGATTATTCCCTCAAGAAACTTGTTTTGAAACAGGGACCCATACTTTCTTCCTTTGTAATTCCATGATCTCCCAGTATGAATTTTTACATACAAAAAGATTGTAATTTGAAGCATTCCAAGGATATTATTCTAAGAAAGCTTTTTGTGTTCTTTCAAAAACAATCCATATTAAGTCTTCAAGAAGCTCTATTTAAAAAGCCTGGTACCATTTCAACGTGAAGTTCCCAAGACAGAATTCCTCATCCACCTTGGAAAATAATCTCAACCACTTCTCTATTATTGTTGCTGACAATTCCATTTGTCTCTCCTCTCTGCAGAACTATTTCATTCATTTTATTTATTGATCGTCTAACATTTCAGACCAAATTCTTAGTTCTGAACAATACAAAGATGAATGAGACACATTGCCTGAGCTGCAGGCTTTTGTGGGTTATGACAAAGTCAGAACTGAACATGTGATTGAAGTCCAGTATCATAAGTGTGATAGTGAGTGCAATTAAACACACACTGAGAGCAATGACACAGGCAAATCAAAATTTGAAGGTTCTCAGTTTGCTTAGTGAGATGATGGGCTCTGTGCTAAAAGATAAGGAGTAATTAAGTAAAGCAGGAGGAGGAGATAAGACATTTTAGAGAAGGAGAGAGTGTTAAAAACCAAGCAAAGCTCGGGGGGACTGATTTGTTTCAGTTCTTTATATGTTCTAGGTTATTTTGTAAAATAGGAAATATTCAAAGGAAATGTGGTGGGGGAACAGAATGAAGGAAAAGAATAAATATGATTTGGAAAGAAAAAGAAATAGTATGTATGTAAGGGGTGGGGTATTGTGGGTGGGTGGGGATATGGGTTAAAAAGAGAATTAACATCTGTCATATACTGGTACAGATTCTCTGATGTTGAGTGTGATTGTGAGCTGTATACAAAATGTACCAATAAAGAATTAAATTAAAAAAAGAAAACAAGCAGCCGGGCATGGTGGCTCAGGCCTGTAATCCCAGCACTCAGGAGGCAGAGGCAGGAGGATTGCTGAGTTCAAGGCTTCCGTGGGCTACATAGTGAGCTCAGGGCCAGCCTGAACTACAAAGAGACATACTGTCTCAAAGAAAAAAAAAACAAGCAAAGCTCTATAATCGTGAAGTACAGAAACTGTGTCAAGTATAGAATAATATAAATGTAGGTGCTCTGTTGAAGTAGCTCTACTCAGCACAAGAGCATAATACAGTCCTTTGCCTCCCATGATTCTTTATTTTTATTTACAGAGCTTAGATTTCCTTTCCTTTTCATTGACACTCAGATAAAAGTCAGGATTTTCCCAGCCAGCCCATTCAGTTAATACCCCGTCCCATAAATTAATTCAAATCCCCAACCTGATTTAATGTTAAATGTCTCTCCCTTCCATGTCTCTTCATCAGGACAAAGATACACAAGTGTTCTCTTTCCTGCACATGATGTAAGTGATGTGGAATAAATTTTGCAGAAAATCCAGTCATTAGGCCTAGTTAGAAGGGCCTATCATTAGACATGAGTGTATATAAGTATGATTTATTTAGAAAGTAGATCAGAAGAAAAAAAAATACCAGTGAAAGAAAAAGAATGGACCAGAGTATTCATTCCTACACCCTATCTCAGGATACAATACTATGGCAGAAGGATTGGTATAGAAAAGCCAAATTAAATAAGAAAAACTGTGAAAGTAAAATCTGTATTCGCTGAGTGAGTGTTTGGATGAGGGTGAGGAGAGTGTGAGACCGAAGGTAAACCTCGGTTTTCCAGTTATTTATTTTTTGGGGGGTGAAAATGCTCCTAGTGTAACATAAGATCAGCAGAAAGTGGTGATTTAAAGATTATGAGCCAGATTTATGTGTACTGAGGTCAAGGTTCCTATGGGAAAAATGAAGGCACCCATCGCACGTATGTGTGTATTAGAATAAACCTGGGGTGAAAATTGTCTAGGATCTATAATACAGTCTTTTTTTTTTTTTTTTTCTGAGACAGGGTCTCACTTTTAGGTCAGACTGGCCCTGAGTTTACTATATAGCCCAGGCAAGCCTGGAACTCAGCAATCCTGTCTCTGCCTCTCAAGTGCTGAGATTACAAGCGTGAGCCACCACGCCCTGCACTGTGGTATGTGGTATTGATTGCTGGTGGGCGTGAGTCACCACCCCCAGCATTGTTCTATGTGGTTACGGGATCGAACTCAGGACCTTGCGCTTCGAGGCAGGCACCAAACCACTGAGCTAAATCTCCGGCCCATTAATACAGTCTTTCTATATATCTATTTACTCAAAGGGTGAGTGGAGTCTAAGTAATCCTGAACACAAAAATTAGGGTAAAGATGGTGGTATCATCAAAGCAATACTATAAGTTTTAATTTAGAAATTTCTTGAACTATTAAAAATGTCTAACTTCTCAATTCTAGCAATGAGAGTATTTCTGCTTCATTGTAAGTATATGTGCAATAAAGCATATCCATTATTCCAGAAATTTAAGAAAATATATTTTATAGTATAAATGAAGCAAAAGAAACCTAAAGCTTAAAACTTTTTCATGAGTGGCTGGTAGTATAAAACTTTTTCATGTGTGGCATATATATATATATATATATATATATATATATATATATACACACACACACACACACACACATATACACTTTATTATATATATATATATATATTACACACACATATATTACTGTCTCTTGGAAGGGATTGACCTCATAACAGTGGTACTATCTTGTAACTCTCACCTCTTCATATTCTCATCTTTACTACATGAGAATTCAACCACTGGGCAAGCTGTTGCTGTTTTCCTAACCTGAGATTATAGATGTTCATTAACACATTACCATTCTATGATTATATATAAAGATCTTGGATTCATTTCCTTCTCTGGAGTCTGTATCCTTAAGAACATAATAGTGATGTGTATACATAACGTACCAATAAAGACCATAAGCTTAGTCTTTATCTATGCCACAGTTTTGTTAAAATTGCCTGGAGATCCTTACCATAAAATATCATAGTCGTGTGACTTTTTAAATGGTCTTTTGAGCTAAATCTTATAAAAGGAAATTGAAAACTTTATCTGAGTAATTAAGTGAAATATAGGTTCTTGGATTTGAAGGGAGACATTTAAATCCTACAAAGAAAGGCCTTTCTGGGATGAGTCAATTACTTTTTAGGTTTAATAAGTGCTGTAGGCTTTTTTGCTGTTAATGAGGATTTTATCAGCTTAGAGCTCACATTTTGATTTTGACTGTGTTTGAAGAAGACATTTGTGTCTTTTTTACAATTTATGTGAGTAAATTAGTCATTGTGAATAGAAACTAAAGTGTTTAGCCAATGAACTATCATATCGAAACCTGTACTACTTACTTGGTGTCCACCATTACTTTGTTCATAGTACTTCAAGAATAAAATACAAGATACATCACTGAATAGAGAAATGAGGAAGTTTACTTCTATCTATATCACGGGATTAGGATAGGAGGGGTAAACAGAAAGGTAGCATAGATTTGGCTAAGACAATCACTCTTCTCAGATCAACCAGTAACCTGTCCGGGACTTCACACTGGCACAAGTAACCAAATACCGGTAGTATGGAAAAGACTGAAATTTTACCAGTGTCCCCAAGGATGTCTCTTCTCAGTATAATTAACATGTAACTGAAGAAGGGAAATGTCTCCCTCCCAGTGCTAAATCCCTCTCAGTTTGATCATGAACAAGCAGGGCAGCAGGTCTGAACCGGGTGAGAGAACCGTGTAGCTTCGTCTACGGGACATCTTTAGAAAAGTGGGTCGAGATTCCGAGCCCAATGACATAATTCCGTTACAAGTTTTCGGACTCAAATTTTAGCCAAGTGTTTGTATTTGCTATCTATCCTTGTAACAAACAAACAAACAAAAAAACAAAACTATAATCTCCATAAAGAAAAAGATTGGATTGTGCCCTTTATTCCATAATACTGCTTAAAGAATCTAATATTTTACTAATAGAATAAAGGATCAGGTACTTGCTGGAGGTACTTGGTATCTGGACATAAGAGTGATGATACTGTCTTTCCAAATAGTTCTGCTAAATAAAATACCTGACATTAAATCAGGCAGGAATTGGAGGCAATGGTGAAAGGCCGCTTGTGAGTAATTAGTGTTTCTTACCTATCTAAGCTTTGGGTACGTTTTCAGCTCAAGTGGATGCATTTATGTTCCACATTTTTCTTCTCAAACTTTTGTAATCTTCAAAACTATAGTAACATATACGATTTTAGTATTGTGCAGATGGTGAAGATGGTGCCGTTGTTGAAGAGTTACTTAGGCCACCGCAGCCTTTTGGGGATGTGTAGAACAAGGAGGGCTGTGGACGTCTCAGATAAGTGGGGGCATCCCTGCCACTATCTCCCCAAAATGGTGCTAATGTGAATCTCACTGGACTTCAATATTTGCCTCATTTTTATATTTTAGTATTTGGTGATTCTGCAAATTAAACCTGAGGAACTTTGTGACCGAGCTGTAATCCTGTTCCATTTAATTTTTTTTTAATTTTGAGAATCATTGAATGTGAATTAACTAGATAGAGTAAATACAAGCAATAAAGAAATCAGAAGAAACATAAGATTTTCATGTTTTGTACTTTAAATTATATTCCAAAGAGGAATTTCTGCATTTGCTTATACTTGAAACTTTTAGAAATACCTATCCGTTTATACTTTCAAAAATGTTTCCTCTGCAAAATGTCTTCTCTGTTAGTTTCTAGACATTACCTTTAATATTTTGTGCATCTTCTGATTTAACCTCTGGGTGAGTAGTTAACTCTTTATTCTACCCCAGTCGATTTGGTGCAGATCAAATGTTATCAAGGGTGCAGCTGTACTTTGAGTTTACAGGTGATTTTTAGATCCTGGAATCCTAGTATTCAGTGCAGTATGATGCAAGAGACACACTCTCTAAATCATGAAAGAATTAGAACCAAATATATGAATGTTTTCTAGCTTCCATTTGGGGAAAACCCCGTGGAGAGCCAGGACAACTAAATAGTTGCAACTCACTGGGGCTGGAGTTCAGAACTAATATTCAGACTCATCTTTGAGCTGTCACTGTCCGTGTATCACTTTTACTGGACAAAAATCTCGTGAGTATTCCCTGGAAGAATATATTTCATCCTTATCCATTTTGTGACACTAACTTTTGATTCATCCGTCTTGTTTCTGGTCCCAGTTTTCCTAAACGTCAACGATCATGAAACTCAATTTGTTCGACTTCTTATGCGTTTACCAATGGAGAACTATCTTTGGGGGAGTTTTACAGATTGCATTAAATGTAATTATCTGTCCACAAGTGACTAAGACCCTAATTACTTTTGAAAGAAGGTACCTGAATGGTATACATTGAACCTGCCTTCAATTTATTTTACCCACACAGCAACTAAGGAAAACATTCAGTGACAGAAATACAATGCATGGTTTAATTTAGTATGCAGTGAACACTTGTAGGAAGGCTAATCCAAACCTCCTGGAGAAAAGACTAATCTCCTTTTGTCACCAACATAATAGGTCAGTAACTATATTTACATTTATCATATGACCCCTGCTGTGTACTCCAAGAATAAAAATCATCAGAAAAAGCAACAACTCGCATAATGTGGTTTGAGAAGGCAATGTTAATTTAACTGTTTCACAAATCAAGCATGTAAGCTTGTTTCTGTTTCTTACACTAATTAATTAAAATATTGGGCATGGGAAGCTCAGAAAAGCACCTTAATAGAACATGGATTACAATGAGTGGTGAGACTAACCTTGGCACGTACTTGCATGAATCCCGTGGTTTAGTATGAAAATGTGCTTAAGACCCACGTGACGTGCATCCAAGTTTTGTCTGCCCTTTCATCTTTGCCAAGTACCTATGTCTTGTCTGATAAAAATTTTTAAATTGAAACATTGAATGTTACACATTTCTGTTTTATTATTATTTATTTCTTAGATTTCTTTTCTCTGATAAATGGGTTTGGTCTTACAGTTGGTTATCAGGTTTGTACGCCTGTGTGTCTGATAACAAATGGTGACTTTTCTGCCTCATGAATATTTATTTTAATGTGGTTTACTGTAGTATTTTTCTCATTTGGGCAACATTTTGAGTGCGCGCCTGTCTCAGAGGCCCACAGATTCTCTCACAAAAGTACACACAGTTCCTTCCAGATTGAATCTTGTCCTCCTCGGTCTCCTAAAGATAACTCAAATACTCAAACAACAGTCACACCCTTGTGGCCCTGAGTGAACTCAGCCCTCAGGAGTTTTTCTACTTTCATGCCTGCTGTGCATCATATGGGCTTGTCTTTGCTTGTACAGTATTTTTAATCAGGAATTGTATGTGGTAGCCTTGTTCTTCTGAAAACTTGCAGAATCCACTTTCTACAAGGCAGGACTCTTGTTGAAGTGAAGAGCGATGGGCACCTAAGAGCACGTGTGTTAACCCCGAGGTCAACCATCACTGTCTTTCTTACCTCAGACCTCTGCACGCACGTGTGTGTGTGTGGCTTGCCTGCTCGAGACTGAAAGCACAATGTGCAACTCATGTGCATCCAGACAGTGTGGTCTATTCTGCAAGACTTACACTGGTGAGCCTCAGTTTGTAGAAAATGTGTATTTACCATCTCTCCTTTCCATTAAGTTTGGACTACTGTTAAGTTCATGCATGGCTCCCAACAAAGTCCCAAAGTAGTTAAAATGAATTTTCTATTACCCTACTTCTAACTTCTATCTATATTTGCAAACTACTTTGGCTTGTAGGCATATATAAGCTTATATGCATATATAGAAACTCAGTGCATTTTATGATTATTTGATGTCCTGGCATTTGGCATGTTTAAGTGGATTAACAGACATCTACCACACTAGCAAGACACACTTTGGGATGAGACCATAGGACCATTTCCCAGAGATAAGTGGTAAGTGGCCAGAAAGAAAGGAAGAAGATATATCCTTTCAGCATTGGGAGGCACAGTGCAGCCTGGAAGAAATAGAGGAGAAAAGGAGGAAGTCAGTCAATATTCTGAAAAATTCCATTCTGCTTCACTGGCCGCACCTTTTGTCGCTGCCTTTGGCTGTCGACATCCGCCTCCAGGTTCTTCAGACTTTAAAGGACTCACACCACTGGTTTTCCAAGGAGTTTTCAGGCCTTCCGTGTTGACTCGTGCTTGTCCTTGAATCTTCATTTCTGACAGCCTCCCGTTCTCTGGACTGAGCAGCTCCCGGATCTTCTGGTTCTCCAGCATGCATATAGCTGTGTTGAATTACCTCACATCCTGTAGCATGACCCAGACAATCATCTTGCATCCAGTGGACATCTTAAATGCTCCAAAAGGCTCATCTGTTGAAAATATGGCTCTAGCCCTTGGCACTATTGGGAAGAAGTAGACTTTTTAGAATATGGTCTAGAAGGATGTTAGATCATTGGGTCTGTGTATATGAAGATGATATTGAGGGACTTTCCCCTGACTCCTTTCTTTTCCTGCTGGCCTATATGAGGTGAGCAGCTTTATTCCAACATGCATTCCCTGACATACTGTAAGGTTTGCTATGAGCCCAAAACCAATAGACCATATCAACCATGGGCTGAAATGTCTGAAATCTCAAGCAAACATGCCTTTCATCTTTATTATTTGAACAGCTCATGTACTTTGTCATAGGAAGTGAAAGCTACCAGATGTTTATAGATATATACTGTATTCGCTCTTATATGACCTTTGTATGACTGGGAGACTTGGGAGAGGGTTCAGAAGACTTCTGCTTATAAAACGATGGGATCAGTGTTAAATAAAATGATCTATTTAAAATCTTATAGAGTAAGAAAATGTTATAGAGTAAGATTCTGTGTAGTAATTAAATATCTAAATCTGAGAGTAATTTTAAATCAACAGTGCACATATTATGTAATGTTACAATGAGACCCCTTCATATTTAAAGCACTTTATCCAGCAATGGGATATGATCTGGAATTGTAGACATCAAGTCTCCCAAATTTACCTTCTTTCCTTACCTCTGACTGAAAGTCCCAGTGCCCATCAAATAGAGACTACATAAAGAAGATGTGATTTTTCTATAAAATGGAGTATTACTCTGCCATAAAGAATGGTAAGTTTGAGTCATTTATATTCAAATGGATGTACCCTCAGAACAGTCTCATAAGTGAAATAAATAGGTCACAGATCTGTAAATATCTTATCTTTTCTCTGGTATGGGAAACTGAAGATGTAAATGAGCTCCAGAATATATGGTAGATATTGTGAAATAGAAAATATTCAAAGGGAAATGGGGTTTAGGGTAACAGGAGAGGAACAATATGGTAATAAAAAAAGGAAACAAGGCTTATGTATATAGGGGCAAGGGGTTGTAGGGTGGGTGGGAGAATGGGAAAAATGAGAATTAAATTGTGTCATACTGGTACAAATTCTCAATAATGTGTGTGATAATTGTTTATGTATAATATGCCAATAAATATTCAAGTTTTAAAAATTGTTATTGATAAGCATTATCATTTGCAATGATTTCTCAATATGCTACATTTTTCTAAAAGATTTTGCATTATTCTGTTTGCTGTTTGAAGTCTTCTCTAAAAATGGAAGCAAAAATAAATGCTTTACTATATCTCCATTGATATGTCTTTAAAATTGTGAATTTATTTGACATAAAGTAATTCATTACATACAAGGGCATATGAAATCTCTCAGTTCTTTCTGTACTCCTTCATGAGGACTAAATGTACTGTTTCTTTTGTCTTCCCTATTATTTCAACTGAGTAAAACTAAAATCTTGATTAAAAGTACATCACTTAAGAAACTGTAGGAACTAATTATCTTTGGGGAGGAATTACTCATTTTAAGTAGTTGAATGAATTCATACATGCAAGCTACTTAGTTGACTAAATTGGAACGTTAAAAAAATCTAATAATTCGATTCACATAAAAAAAAAACCATTTCTTTACATCAGGAATATTTGTAGACTTCACCTGGCTTGAGAAATGTGCAGTAATTCCTTGGATATTAAGCAATTCACTTCTTACTAAGACCCCCCCAGAGGCTGACATCATGAGATATTTAGAGGTCTACCCTAAGAGAGTCCTCGGAACTCTGCCAAGTGTCCATTCTCTCCTTCAATTATACAGAGGAAGTTCCCTTGAAGAGAATTCAAGTCTACTTCCCCTCTAAAAGGGAAGATCTAGTCTTCCATATTGTTGGTTGTCTTTTCACTCTGCCAATGGTTTCTTTTACTGTGCAGAAACATTCTAACAGGATGAGATCCCATTTGTTGATTCCTTCTGCTAGTTCTCATGCTGTAGAGATTTTGTTCATAGTCTTTCCCTAAGTCAGTGTCTCCAAGAATACTACCTAACTTGTTTTCTGGTAGGTTTATTGTTTTTGTTTTACTATTTAAGTCTCTGATCCATTTTTATTTTAATTTAGTATACAGTGAAAGATAGCTCTAGCTTTAGCCTTTGGCAGGTAGAAGCCCAGTTTTTCCAGCACCATTTGTTAAAAAGACTATCTTGGGCCAGAGACTTAGCTCAGTAATTCCAGCACCTGCCTCACAAATGCAAGGCCCTGAGTTCGATCCTGGTAACCACATACAATACTGGGCGTGGTGACTCAAGCCCACCAGCAATCAATACCACATACCACAGTGCCAGGCATGGTGGCTCATGCCTGTAATCCCAGCACTTGGGAGGCAGAGGCAGGAGGATTGCTGAGTTCCAGGCTTGCCTGGGCTAAATAGTGAGCTCAGGGCCCAGCCTGAACTACAAAGCGAGACCCTGTCTAAGAAAAAAAGGCTATCTTACCTCCACTAAGGATATCTGGCCCTTTTGTCAAAGATGAGGTGGCTTAGTGTATCAGGATTTGTTTCTGGATCATCTAATCTCTTCAATGATCCTCAAGTCTGTTAGTTTGCTAAGTACATGACAATCTTGATTCTTATTTTCCTTCATTTCCCTGCCCTCCCTACAACCCATACTCCTTATATACATAAGCTTTGGTTCTTTTTTGTTTGTTTATTTGTTTGGGTTTTTTTTTTTTTTTTGCTGTGTGTTTGTTTTTACCATCAGATTTTCTCCTTAATGGGAAATGAGAAATGATAGGGCAGGGGAAATCAAAAAAACAAAAGAAGTATTTTGAGGTAGCAATGACTACCATATCTTGGTGCAGTTTGCTAGACATATTGTACTTAATGGCCTAGTAAATTGTCTTAGGTGAGTCCTCAGCCCATGTGACAGGACACAGCCCCAGCCAGCACAGAGAGACATTTGTCAGGCCCCCACACACTTTAAATTGACCCACACTAATGATGTTTATGGCCCTGCTGTGTTCTACTTGTGTCAGTGTTTGATCCTATGAAGGGGGGGGAACAATAGTATGTAACATGTCATAACTAGCCCAGCTACTGTCTTCAAAGGCACATTTTCCAATTTCTGATTATGCTTGTACCTTCCTGAGCACTATGTTTCCTTGCATTTTTACAGTCTTCCTTTTCGTTCCATGTTGACATGAGGCTAAGCAGGAAAAAAAGCCCATCACTGTAAGCACTTTCCTCTAACCACAGCTCCGAGAAACATTCGGTAGCAGGATGGTCAAGACAGAAAATATACATCTTTGATTACTTGCAAAGTTAAAGTGTACAAGTTATTACAGTTCTCCCTTTGGATAAATAATTCACATGTGGATCTTTGAGTGTAATCTTTTGTGGCCTAAATGATCTCAAGATGTGTAGGAGGTGCTCTGGCAATCCTGCAGTATCTGTACATTTAGATGACTTGTATACTCCAAACCTAACAGAAAAATAGAATTACTAGGTGAGAACTACAAAGTCACTGCGAGAATGTGCTATCAATGTGTGAGGCCACATTTTATAGAGAGACCTAGAGAACAGTCACAGTAACAATGTAAATGTATATAATAAAAACATTGACCGTTTCTGTAAAACAGAACATGTGTGAAACACATGTATGGAAAGTACGTAAGAGATATTAAGGGACTTATTTTGCCTACAAATCGTTAGAATGTTTAACTTTATGGATTCTTCTTTTCTACCGAAGTCTCATAGCTCAGCATATAATACTCAGATAAAGGTGTTGTTTTTCTAATTTTAAAAACCTACCATTCCAGTTCAATATTTTTTCACTTAGTTGGAATGAATTTTTTCCCCCGGCCTTTCTGTGACTGCTACATAAAGCTCTCTGTACAATGAGTCATTATAGCAATCCCAGCACTTATTTTGTTCAAAACTACTTGTGAAAGTGTTATCTCACTTTAGGCATTTACACAGGAGATACATAGTAGGGTACGTTTTGCTATTTGATAGATTTGGAAATTGATGCCCAAAGAGGGTATGGGTCTTGCCTGAAGCACTAATATCAGTATTAGAACCTCATTTTCTCTTTTTCAACTGAATACATTTCCACTGGTTCATATTGCTTTCTACCATAACATTTCAGGATTTTTCATTACGCACATGTGTGCGCATGCGCACACACACACACACACACACACACTTAATTTTGACTGTTGATTGTTTATAACAATACTGTGTCACTACAAGCAGGCAGGGACAAAAATGAGTTTCATATTAATTTATTTATTTACTACCAGAGATTAAATGTAGGGCTTCATGCTTAGATTTATCTTAGTCATCTTAGATTCACCCTTACTTTTATGCAAAAATGTGAAATTTTCTCCAAGTATGAAATATTACGTGAGTTCAGTAGGGTCAATATTTAGTCAAATTTTGGAAAACAATTAAAAGCATATCAGAAACTTCAGATATTATGCAGAGATTATGTGTTTAAGAGTTAAATATGTCACTGTTAAAAAACAATACACATAGGTCTAGAAGCAGATAGTCAAATACATAATGTTACAAGCCATACACATAGGTCTGTAAGCAAATGGTTCCTCAGACTTACAAAATATTTTTTGAAACAACATATATGGACTCTATTGGAAAAATCGTCCATAGCAGAATACATAAGCTCAAATGTAAATCACCAGCATATTCTAGGATAGTATCATTTCTTAATCAAGTCTCCCCACTTCCATTGTTACTACTCTCTAAAACGTTCTCTATACTTTGAGCTGACTGATTTTTCTATGGAAAATGTGCTCCATTCACTCTCTTTAAGTGATTCATCTCAGCAACAAAATGAAGGTCAAATTCCACACTAAATTTGACATGATCTGACCTTAAATATATGTTGCAGCTGTCTTGGACGAGTGGGTCTCTGATTGGATCAAACTCTCTGTGCCAGGATCTTAGGCCTCATCAGGTCCAATTTAGACACATCCAACCTTCAAACCATCTCTGGGAGGGCCGAGTCTGGGTAGTGTGTTATTAACATCAAGAGTAAGTTCCGCATATAATTTATAGTGCTAACTGGAAATTGTTGTCTGTCTTTATTCACGTTTGCTATAAATGCCTCATTATTACACAATGACTCCATCCCTATATTTTAGGATGTAACAAATGTATGTTCAGTAATAGTGAATGAGTATATAGAATTACATGTTCTCTCACCATTTCATGAACTGGGAGTATTTTGATAAACATAGGGGCAGCAAGTACTCTGTATGCTGCACATGGTTAACATAGGGCCTTCTGTCCAGTTAAATTTGTAAATATTTATACAAAAGATGTAGGTTTTCTCTGATTCTGAACTTTGGGCATATAGTATATCTTTTACCAGGTACTTAAGTCTTGACCACGACACACAAGATATCAAAACCAAAGGGAGTATTACACAAATTGATTGGACAATACTATATAACATTTTATCGTACTATGTAACACATTTTACAATAGACATGTGTGACAATAATAGCATTCCTGGTAAGCTTTCTATTCAAGCTAAAGCCAAACTAGCCTTATAATATGCCTATTTTAGGAAAGCAATGATAAGTTTTCAGACCAATGATAAATTTGAGCTAGCTTCCTATAAAATAAATTATTCAGATCTACAGTGACTTCTCCAAAGTTACATTTACCTGCTCTTCAAGTTCACCACTGAATGATCTCTAAATCCTAATCAGGTCATAAAACCCGTGAAAGACATTTAGATCACCAGGTAATTTGCACTGAGAAGTTTGAGAATTACAAGTGAGGCCAAGCTTTAGTAATCCTGCTTGGATAATAATGGAAATAATTAAGAAGGCTTGGCCTGTCTCCAGACAAGTCTGGTGTCCTATCTGTGAGAGGCAAGAGCACTGAAAGCTATTTAATGGCTTGTGGAGCAGGTCTAATCAGCCAAGTTTTACCCTTTGACACAAATTGGGTTTTTGTTGGTGAAAATCAAAGCTGCTGTTGCGATGAATGTTCAGATTCTTGAGTATTTTCAGCTAGTTGTACAAACTGAATCAGAAAATAAAAACATATCATCTGCTTTGGGTTACTTTGTCTTTAATATGTTTCACTCATTTAGAAAAAAAGCTCCAGATCTTTTCAAAATAAGAAAAGCAATTCAAGTGTTTGTATTCATTATAAATGTTCCACAAGTCATCTACATATTCAAGAAAGAATCTTAATACTAGAAAAATTAAACAAGCAACAAGGAAAACCTTGAACCTAAGACTGGAATTCTGAGATCTGTGTATCTTCCTTTGAATTATAGCACATTTGTGGGATTTCTCAACCAAACACGTTCTCAGAATTTCCATTTTATCATTCTAGTCCAAAGTAATACTTATCAGCATTAGCAAGAACAAAATCAGTTTGAGTTAATGTAATGAAACCACCAACTTTAAAATATGGTTATTTGCTTTGGTCTACTACTGGAAATGTGCTCTTGGTTTGTGAGAAAGACAATAAAATCACTACCAACTAGTACTGGATGTAACTCAGACCCAAGTCAACAATCACACAGAGAGCACCGAACGCTGAGGAGTCTAGCCAGCTACTCAGGAATATTTCTGAGCACTGCTGCTATTCTGGAATCTCCTGAAATAGTATTTTTACTAGTTTTAGTTCGCATTTGTGCTTCACTCAGCACATTCTGGAGTGTAGATCCATGAAGATGAATTTTTAAGTCTTAAAAATCTATACATTCAAACTAACATGCCAGATATTGGACAATTACACTTTAAGCTCATAGGCAGTATGATAAGATTTATGATAAATGTTTAAAAATGTTGTGGGAAAGGCTTTCCATCTTCAAAAATAGGACAAGGCAATTTTTTTTTGAACCACTTCCATAATTTTCAGCAAGGCACTCATTGGAAGTATTCAGGTAGAGAACTGTCTGTATGCTATTCTGATACAAAGTTTTCAGTCCACAAATGCACCTTTCTTTTCTTCTTTCTTCTGAAAAATATCAATAGGAAGACAGTTTATTCTTAATAAGTGCTACAATTTAAGTGTGTTTGCATGGATACATTTTAGTAACCACCACTGTATTTGTTTTAGTTTGCTAAAACTGGGACGATCAGTAAGTGACACCCAGGTGTTGCTGTCTGATGTGAGACAGCAACAGAAAGCTCATGAATTAAGTAACTAGTCAGGAAACATAAGGGGAATGCAGAAGTTGTTTTCTGCTATAATCTCCATAAAAATTAATGAGCTTTCTCTTTATACCTGTAAAGTTGCCAGTAGTTCTTACGAGAAAGTAAGTTTCTTATTTGAAACCACTGTTTCACTTTGACGTTATTTTTAAAAATTTACTAAGAATTTTTTAGTCAATGCTTTTCTTTGCTACTTTTGCAATGTGACTTGTGTAAGGTCTTCCTGTAAAATTTCAAACATCAATACTAATAGTTATCCACCG
The DNA here is from genome assembly GCA_004025085.1 of Thryonomys swinderianus. NCBI lineage: Eukaryota > Metazoa > Chordata > Mammalia > Rodentia > Thryonomyidae > Thryonomys > Thryonomys swinderianus. The sequence continues at coordinate 20,488 of PVIC010027549.1, forward strand.
ATATCATATCAAAATCTCTATGCTTGGACTGTCTGTGGGAATAAAAATATAATGCTTTTCTGATATGAGTGATTTTTGAGAATATGTGACCCAGGAAATCCTTGTTAGTGTATTCATCTCCACACCATGAAGATAATGATTTGGAATTTCCTCTTGGTCTGACATTCTATGAATTCAACATTTGATAAACTATTCGCTGCCCAGCCACTGCCGATCAGTGCCTTCTGAACACATCAGAGAACATTAGCTTTTGTTTGTTTCTTTATTAGATTCATCTGATCAGAAAGCTAAACTACACAGAGGAATTGCAGAAGCACAAGAAAACTCTTACAGGCCAAAGATGTTCCCCTCCCGCTAGGTTCTGAAGCTATTGCATAAGCTGTTTCATCATTTACATGTTTTTTTCAGAAAGAAAATGAATTGTTTCTAAAATGCTGCTATTTAGCTATGCTAAATAAGAGTTATATAGAAATATCTGCATAAACTCTCAAATTAGGCAACCACCCTACATACAGGAAAGTTTAAAAATTGTATTTTGGGGGGACATAAATGTCATAATTTTAATTTTGTACAGTTTCCATCTCTGCCTTTTCATTATTTCTTTGCTTCTATTTTCTAAAACGTTTTTTTAAGTGCCACCTAGTTCTTTTATGCCCCTGTCACTGTGTTGGAACTTTGTCTGCCACGAACTGCTATCGTATTTTATTCAGCAGTCTTCTTGCTCCTGCAACCTGGTCATTTCTCACACCGATCAGCAAATGTGGTCCTGGGTCGCATAACATGGAAGACACAAACAGAAACATGTGTCATTAGGGGAATTGCACTGTGTGTGAACGCCATGGAGTGTGCTCATCAGACCTGAGTGATAGAGCCTGCTACATACTGAGGCTCATAAAACAAACACATACTTCTCCAAAGATAGAATTAATAAGTGCATAAGACTAAGTCAGGCAAATTAAATATGATGTAATCAAGCATATGGTAAACAATACATATGAACCTACTTGTGCGATAGAGAAAACTGTTTTACAGGGCAGTTTTATAAAATACTGAGTACAAGAAACATACACTAGGGCCGGAGGGTTAGCTCAGTGGTTCCAGCGCCTGCCTCGCAAGCGCAAGGACCTAAGTTCGATCCCCGGTAACCACATATAATGCTGGGCGTGGAGACACGCCCACCAACAATCAACACCGCATACCACAATGCTGGACGTGGTGGCTCACGCCTGTAATCCCCGCACTCGGGAGGCAGAGAGACAGGAGAATTTCTGAGTTCGTGGTGGCTTGCCTGGGCACCATAGTGAGCTCAGGGCCAGCCTGAACTACAAAGCGAGACCCTGTCTCCAAAAAGAAAAAAAAAAAAAAAGAAACATACACTAAAGTAAAGATTAAAAGTCTACTATAGAATGTATAACACAGTCACAGAATCACTTGTGCCATTACAAAACACTGTGCCCTGTTCATAGCTATATGTTAAATTTTTTTCTTATGACAGGCAGAGCAATAAATTTATTTTCAATAGCAATACTACACACCCAAGAGAAATGCATTGCACCACAGCACTGCAATGACTATGGAATCAGTGATGATAGGAATCTTCCAGCTCAATTATTCTCTGATAGGAGCCTGTCATACAGGTGGTTCGCTGCTGATTTAAAGTTTCATTGGGGAATCCTTCAAATGCAAAGAGCTCTTAGGACCCCAAAGGTAATAATGTAAATTTGCCATAGAGAATTCATTAAACTTAAAAAGGTTTTCCTATGTATCATCCTACTACGAGGCTAAAACAGTAACCACTAAGAGAAATATTTTCAAATCACGTATGTGACAAAAGCTTTAGGATTCACAAAGAATTCTCCAATCTGAAAAATAAGAAAAGAGAACAATTTAATAGACACTTCATCGATCAAAGAAAAAAAACACCAGGCAAATAACTACATGAAAATATGTTCCCCATCATTAGCCATTAGGGAAGTACAAACTAAAGCTACAATGAGACACATAGCTAATAAATGGCTCTGTTAAAAATAGTGGCATCACTATGTGCTGACAAGAATGCTAGGGATCTCGATTTTTCACATGCTATGAAAGAAAGGAAAAACAGCATGGGTGCTTGGAAATTGGTTTGCAAATTTCCTACAAAGCTAAGTAAAAAAAAAAAAGGCAAAAACGAAACACCACACTTCCTGTATAGTTCAGTTCTCTTAGACGTTCAGGTTAGAGAAACACAGCATGGTCTCACGATGAGCTGTTCCTAAGTGTCCATAAAGACCTGATCTGTACTCATTCCAGGCAGATATTACCCCAAACCCTTCAGGTCCTGAATGAATAACAAATTGTGACACAACATAGAGAAACAAACCATCAATAGACATAAAAGGATAGATAGACTTCAAGGACTTTATACTTAATGGAAAGAGTCAATCATTCAATCTTGCATACCATCTCATTCCATTTCTGGAACATTCTTGAAGAAAAATTATAGTGATGAAGACCTAAAGCAACTACTTTTTGCCAGAGTTTAGAATGAGAAGGTGAGTGTAACTCAAAAGGACGTCTTTTGCAGGGATGGAGTAGTTTGGTTCTGTAAAGGTCAGACCATGTAACGATGGTGAAGGATACTCACAAGTGCGAAAAATGTTAAAATTGTGCATATAAAATTAAAGAGGAAAATAACATGCATGTAAAATCTAATGTATGACAGTTAATATTTCTGCTACATTCCCAGTTTCTGAACTCAGTACCAAACACTGTGGCTACCTTCAGAAAACACTGAATTAAGATGAGAGTGACCAGAACAGACTTGACAATTCTTCATTTTAAGAATGAAATGGAGACAATTGAATAATCAAGGACAACTGGGAGCCTACCACTTTGCGTGAAAAATATTTTAAGTATCTCATAGAACAAGGCCACATATTTTATCTCTATATTTCCTAACACTTAACCCAGTGGCTTAAAATTGTATTTACTAACATAGGTGAGTAATCTATAATTTAAATGCCAGCTAAGTATCTTAGCAGGATACAAAATAGTAATTATCACATTTTCCTTTTTAATTACTTAAGTTTAGCACTTAAAATTACTAGCATAGAGTCATTAAATCCAGTACATTATTAAATACTTTTTAGTTTAATGTTTCTAGTATGATTATAAGATAATAATCATTAACTTTTGAGGAGGAGATATTTTACTCTCAGACTTTATTGTATTAGTCTTCATTACAAGGATTTCAAAGGAAGATAGAAAAATACTTCTTGATTGCTCATTCATCTCCTTGCAAATTATTCCAGAG
>PVIC010027550.1:0-16175 GCA_004025085.1 Thryonomys swinderianus
GAGACCCTGTCTCAAAAAAAACAAATGCCCCTTGGCCAGCACTCCAGGAGAAGGCCCACACTGCTCCTGTCCAGGCCCACAGCTGCCACGGCCCAGTAGCTCCTATGACCTGGCCGCGACGACCAGCGGGGGCTGCAGGGCCCCGAGAAGAGATGTGCGAGCTTCATCCTTCAGACAAATCGGAGCGAGTCGCCGCTGCAGCCCGGGGCCCCGTGGGGCCCAACAGCGCCATTTTCAGCACAGGGACCGGACGTCCCCATACAACACTCGGCATCGCCTCCCTCCAAATGCACACCCTGACCCCGGTATAGTAGAAGTGGCAGTTCCCAGAGATTCAGTATCTTCTGGAACTCGGCTCATCTTTTCTTGTTTGTTTGTTCTTTGAGACAAGATCTCCTTATGTACCCTAGCCTGGCCTTGAACTCACTTTGTGGTTCACGCTGGCTTGAATTTGTGGTGATCAACCTGCCTCAGCCTCCCAAGTGCTGGGATTACACGGATGTACCACCACTCCTTGGCTGCTTTTTTTTTTTTTTTTTTTTGAGACAGGGTCTCCCTCTGTAGTCCAGGCCGGCCCTCAGCTCACTACGGAGCCCAGGCAAGCTCGAACTCAGCAATCCTCCTGCCTCTGCCTCCCAAGTGCTGGGATGACAGGCATGAGCCACCACACCTGCTTCCACTTTTTCTTGAGGCCCTGAACAACACACTTGTGAGCTGTTCCCTCTGCCAGTCTCCCAGCCTAGCCTGCCACGTGAAAGTGTTACACACGCACACACACACACGCACACGTGTGACGCACCTGCTCCTTCACAGCCAGCCTGGCCCCGCACCCACAGCTCGCTCCAGAGACACTTCCCGGTGTTGGACACGAGTCCCCAGACTCAAACTGTCGGTGCAGGTGGCAGGAGCCCTTGCCCGGGCCTCTAACGCCCGCGGCAGGCGCGGCGTCTGCGAGCAGGAGCGCAGGACAGGGCAGAGGCACCGGGGACGCCCCGCTGGGCAGGCCAGGGAGGGACGTGGGCTCAGCACCAGTCCTCGGTCTCTACCTCAGAAAGCGCCGTGTTCCAGGAGGAGCTGCACAGCCACCGCTTCCGGGCGCTCAGGGCCCTCAGGGGCGTGGACTGCGAGCGGACGGCCGGGGCAGCCAGCCCACATCGAGCTGACCCGGCTGTGCCACCAGAGGAGTCAGAGCCCGCTCTCACCGCGGCTGCGCCCAGGCGGGGAGGTCCGTGCAGAGGCCGAGGGGCAGGCACGCCAGCACCGCCCTGGACACGGAGGCGGAGGAGCGGCCTCCGTGGATCCCACAGGGAGGCCTGGGGCCAGGAGACGCCAGCAGAGGGGAGCTACACCCGCCCCACACCTCCGTGAGCCGGTCCCGGTGTCCCTGGGGCGAGCGGGGCCCCAGCCATGGGAGGCTAAACACGGGGCACGTGTTGGACCCACAGTCCTCGGCCACAGTGACCAGCCAACTCCTCCCCTCCTTCCTCTCTGTGGGGCGGGCCCAGGAACTGAACTCAGGACCTTTTGTGTGCAAGGCAGACCCTCTACCATTCAACTATACCTCATTTTGAGACAGGGTCTTGCTAAGCATCTAAATTGCCGGGGCTGGCTTCAAAATTAGAATCCTCCTGCCTCAGCCTCTCAAGTAACTGGGATTAGAAGTGGGCACACCACCATGCCTGCCAAGTATCTTTTCTTTCAAGAGTGATCTTTAACAGTTATTTAATTTTTTTTTTCTTTTTTTGAGACAGGGTCTCACTTTGTACTTCAGGCTGGCCCTGAGCTCACTATGGTGCCCAGGCAAGCTGCCGCGAACTCAGCAATCCTCCTGTCTCTGCCTCCCGAGTGCTGGGATGACAGGCATGAGCCACCATGCCCAGCATTGTGGTATGCGGTGTTGATTGTTGGTGGGCGTGAGTCTCCACGCCCAGCATTCTATGTGGTTACCAGGGATCGAACTCAGGACCTTGCGCTTGCGAGGCAGGCGCCAGAACCACTGAGCTAACCCTCCGGCCCAACAGTTATAATTCTTTAAAAAGTTCTAATTGTGGTGTTGAGACACAGCTAATTTATTATGTGTGTCACTTCTGAAATAGACTCTATAATAATAAGAAAACTTTATTCTGAAGTATACAGATTCAGTGTTTTGAGTTTGATAGTCTAAAATTCAAGAATCTGTAACTCCTAAAAGCTAAAAGCTTAGGGCTGGGCTGGAGCCTAGAGGAAGCGTACCGGCCTGATGTGCGCCCCTGCACCTGCCCCCGAGCCCCCAGAAGAAGTGGGAGTCCCTCTCAGAACTCGCACCAGCCCACGGGGGTTCCCAAGCACCCTGTCAGTCGGGCTCCTGCTCACCAGGTGGCACTGGTGACAAGGAAGCACCTTCACACCAGCGCAGGTATGAGTCTGAACACCAAACGGTACAGTGTATCTAAATGTCTCGTCAACTGCACAATTTGTTAAATTGACAGACTTTCAATTAAAAAGTAACAGATTAGAACTAGGGATTTAGCTTAACGGTTCTGGTTCCTGCTTTCCAACCACAGGTCCCAGTACAAAAAAAAAAAAAAAAAGTAAAAAATAATAGATTAGATCTTACTGAAACCCTACAGTAAACTCGGACATGCCTGACTCGCCTTTCCCCAATACTGTAGAATGTTATGCAGTCAGTGTAACATGCACGGAGAGAAGCAATGCGCGCTCCGAAGGCACAGGCAGGAAACAGGGTCACAGGTTCAAGGCCAACACAGTGGCTACATAGTGAGTTCAAGACCAGCCTAAACTACACACAGAGAGCCTGTCTAAAAACAAAAACTAAAAAACAAAACCTAGAATAGCTAAAATGAATCTTAAAAAAAAGAAACTAGAAATTAAAGTAGTAAAACTCAAAGTCCAGGGCCAGAGGGTTGGCTCAGTGGTTCCGGCACCTGCCTCGCAAGCACAAGGTCCCGAGTTCCATCCCCGTAACCACATACAATGCTGGGCGTGGAGACTCACGCCCACCAGCCATCAATACCACACACCACAGGGCCGGGCGTGGGGGCTCACTGTGCCGCAGCCTCCAGTGCTGGAGCTACAGGGTCCGTGTCCCCCTCCCCCCGCAAAGCCAGGCTCCGTTCCCAGCGGTCAGCGGCTCAGCCCCGTGGCCCTGACCCCTCCAGGCCGCTGCAGGGAGGCCGGGCACTGGCCATCACCCAGACACGGTTCAGGGCCCGGACAGGAGGAGGCGCCGTGCGCAGACACCCCCACTCAGGAGAGGGCGGTGCGCGGCTCAGACCTGGGGGCGGGGAGCGGAGAGGCCCCGCCCACCGCCCGCCAGTCTCCAGCCTAGACCGCAAGCCGCGCCGCCACTCCAGTCAGGTCTAATTGTTTCCACGCGTATTTGTGCCGGGAAAACAGAAGCCCGGAGTCGCGCGGGCCTTGCTTCCGGGAGGGCGCCGCCACTTCCTCCTGTCCCGGGCACAGCACCCTGCACGGGCGATCAGAATTCCTCCCGCACCCCTGCGCTGGGGACGAGCCCGGGGCCAGGGACGCTGCGCCCCAAGCGTCTCCCCGGCCCTTTCCTCACTGTTTCCGAGCACAGCATCCCCGCCATCAAGTCGCCCAGGCCGGCCTCGAACTCGGCATCATCGCGCGGCGGCCGCCTGCGCCGCCGCTAGGAAATCGTTGTGGGTCGCGCAAGGCGGAACTGAGCCTTTGAAAGACTCCCAGCGCCCCTGGGGGAAGAGCCCAGAGCCGGGGGCAGACGGAGGTCAAAGGCCCGACCTGGGAAGCCAGGTCCGAGCCACTCCTCTGGGTCCGCACCCTGCGCCGGCGCTGCCCTGGACTCCGGCCGCGCCTGGGTCCCTCCCCGGCCGACGGCGGCCCTGTGCCCACGTCCACGCCGCAGGACCGGGCGCCCTGTGCGCCATCACGCGGACCCGTCCGGTGACCGCTCCGTGGGGCAGGCGGAGCGGTCTCCGCAGCCAAGCCCGCTTCCCCAGAAGACCCGGAAGCCGTCACGGGCCGAGGCCCTGCGCCGCCTGGGAGCTGAGGCCCCGGGCCCAGGGGCCGCGACGACTTGGGGCCAGGGAGGAAGGAGTCCCCGTGTAAGGGCCGATCCAGCGTCTGCGCAGGGGGACGCTGACCGAGGCGCCGGCGGGCGGAAGGCGGACACCGGTGGTCGCACCTCGCGGCCACAGCGTGTAAGGAAAATGCTAAGTGGGGTTCAGAGCTCTCTTCCACTTTAATAAACATTAAGCTCACCCTTGCTGGTAGAACTGCTAAATAAATGCTGTTTTTCATGGTAGCTGTTTAAACCTACTTGACAAAGAACTATGTGAGATTTGTGAAAGTCATGTATATATTCTGGAGGAAAATATAAAAAGTAAAGAGAAACAAGGACAAAAAACCTTAAAATCAAACTGGCACACAACTGTAATCCCAGCATGTTGGCTAGGCTGAGGCAGGAAGATCGCTCCAATTTCAACACCAGCTTGGTTTACGAGGTGAGTTCAAGGCCAGCCTAAACTGCATAGTGAGGCCTTATGTCAAAAAAACACGTAAGAGAAAGCCTTACAACTATACAAGAGGGTTCCAACTCCCACACAGGTTGTACTATAGCATTTCTTTGAAAATCAGTTAGTGCCAGGGAGTAAGTTCAGTGGCACCTTGCCTGCCTCACAAGTGGAAGGTGCTGAGTTCCATCCCCATACAAAAAAAAAAAAAAAACCATTTACCTGCATTGTAGGCTACGTATCTGCACTTCTGTCACCGTGTCTGCCGCAGCCTGGTGGTCGTGAAATACTGTCGCTCTTGAATAAACAAGCGAATCAACGGTGCCGCTGACCTTCTGCACAAAGGAAGCCAGGCCCACTCTGCGGTCACTCAGAGACAGTGGTCCTCGGGGCGCAGTGACCCCACAGCCAGCTGGCTTGACGGAAGGAACCCGGGTGTGGTCCTGCAGCGCGCCAGAAACCTGAGCAGGGCGGGTCCTCCTAACGGGCAGGTAGACCTGGAGTACATCGGTTTTTTGAAGGATCAATTCTTCCTCAGAATAAGAGAATCCAAAGGAAAGAAGGTAAATGAAATAAAAACATCAAAGTTTTTACATTATCTAGAAAGTAGAAAAGTACTTACATTAAAATTTCCATTCATTCACATGGGCAAGGCGGTGCGTGCGCGTGCGCAGTCCCGCTGCTGCGGAGGCTGGAGCAGGACAGCCTAGCCAGGAGTTTGAGCCCGTGAGCACTGGCAGGACCCCAGTGCCAGACGCTGCGGCGGGTCCCAGGCCCTGCTGCCCGGCACAGGACCCGTGTGGGTGTGTGGCTGGCCGGTCCCTGGAAAGCAGGGTTAGGAGTGGGGCTGGCTTCCCCGGGCAGCCCCTGCGAAAAAGGATGGAAAAGCAGGATATGCAGCAGGAGCTCCGGGGTCACGGTGCGGCCAGGGGAACTTCCTGAAGGAGGGGGCTGCAGGTCTGCCAGGGTGGCACCTGAGGAGAAGACCCAGTCACCCTGGCTCCGGGGGCCACAGGGCGTGGGGGCCCAAAGGCGCCCTCAGGCTCCCACAGTCACAGGCCCTAAGACCCAGGGTCCTGGCCATCTCCGGGGCTGCGCCACTCACCTGCCCGCTGCCGTGAGGATGTCATTTCTCTGCAAGCTTTTATATTTTGATGAATCCCAATTCACCTGTTTTTTGGGTGGAGGGGTCGGGGTGTTCTGAGCACCGCAGACCTGCCAGGACGAGGACCGCCCACCTGGAGGCCCGGTACCCCTGCCTGCCCCTGTCCTCCTTGTCCCCAGCCAGGCCAGGAGCGGCCCTTCCGGATTGGGGGCCTCTTCCACAGACCATCCTCACAAATTATCACTGGACCCCCCTCCTGCTGAGTCCCAAGTTTTCACCAGCACATCAGAGGCCTCCTCTTGGCCATTTCTATTTTCCTACCAATTTTTTTTACATGACTTAAAATATCCAGAACTGAACATTGTAAGAAGCAATGGAAGAAACTAGAATCTTAGGGCTTTTTTTTGTTTATTCTTTTCCATCGCTGAGAAAGAAAGGGTGCTATCTGTCCTCCCCTGGGAGGACATCTCATTCTGAAAAAACTGCATGCTGTGTGCCACAGGCCGGGACGGAAACACTACACATGGTCAGGAAGCGATCGTGTGACAAGCAGGTAATAGAAGACCCCTGTCCCTCTTCTTACCAAAATAATCTACTGGATTCCAAGATAAACAGCTGTTCCAACCTCCTTCCATCATGCTAGACTCTAGAGGTGACTTCAAATATTTTTAAAATAAACTTTTTATTTTTTCTGGTATTGGGACCTGTACTTTGGAGCTACAGCCCAGGCTGTTATGTGTTTGTTGCTTTGTGACAGTGGTTCGCTAAGTTACCCAGGCTGGACTCGAACCTTTGACCTTTGTGCGGCTCGGCCTGGTCTCGGCACCGACTCCCCCTGTGGACAGACGCAGCGCGTGCTGAGGCCATGCGCACCGCAGCAGGGGGTCCCCGGGCGGGGCGGTGAGGGGGGGCCCAGCTCAAATTCGAGGACAGCCTGTCTCAGAATAGTCCCGAACCGAACAGACCAAACCAAACCAAACGGGGCGGGGCGGGGCGGGGTGCGGGCTCCTTGGGTAACTACATTCTGTTCTGTCCACTTTCCAGCTCCTCTGGTCCCTTGTTTACCCGAGAAGAAGCTGCAGGCGCTGCAGTCCCAGGTGAGGCCAGGGCGGGGCCGGCCCCAGCCGGGGCCTCGGGGGATGTGCGCACCGTTTCCACCTGAGCCCCGAGCGGGCAGCAGCGCCCTGCGCCCTCGGCCACCTGGGCTGTTTCAGACTCCAGCCCCACACCCTAACACCAGGAAGCTGGACAACCAGGACTTCGGGACTCACTCTCGTCTTCCAAGCCAACTGCTGAGCCTCTAGGACCTGCAGACAGGAATAAGCCCCGCCTCCCTCTGCATCCTTACTCTGGAATGGGATCCAGAGGGAGACAGAAAACACGCTCCTGTGCAGCTAAGAAAGCGCCACCACCGCAGCAGACAGGACTGCAGGTCTGAGGACAGGGCTCCCGGTGTCAGGCTGCTCCGAGTCTCGAGCTGGGTGAGGTGCCACAGGCCTGTCGTCAGCACTCAGGAGGCTGAGGCAAGAGGATTGCTTGGGCTACACAACTGACTTAAGCCTGAACTGTCTCAAAAAACAAAATTGAGCCAGGCGTGGTGGCTCACGCCTGTCATCCCAGCACTCGGGAGGCAGAGACAGGAGGACTGCTGAGTTTGAAGCTTGCCTGGGCTACACAGTGAGCTCAGGGGCCAGCCTGAACTACAAAGCCAGACCCAGTCTCAAAAAACTAAAAACACAAATTTAAAACACCAAAACAAAACAAAAACACCCCAGAAATACCCGGGATATGGGCCATGATAGTTGGCTTGGACACATCACAAAAGCATGTCACCACGGGGGCTGTTCTGGACAGGAGAGCGACATCACCGCGTGTATGTGGAGCCTGCTAGATTCTGGACACAGGAAGGGCCCTGGGTGAAGGGGCCGGTTGTCTGCAGCAGACGATGCCGGATGAGAGTGGCCAGCGCGGTGAGGCGAAGACACAGCAAGGGCAACACGCCGCCTGCCGGGCCGGCCCGTGTCTCGCTGGCCTGCACGCGGCCTGCTGGGCAGCAACAGCACCCAAGGACGCTTGCCACACACCGCAGCCGGTCACGCAGCGTGCAGACCGCTACCCTCCGTCACGCCGAGCGGAAAGCCTGCTGGCTCCCAGCCGTCGGGTCGCAGGGCGGCGTCGCCTTCCCGCAGCACCCAAGGGCTCCGGAGCCTGCGCGCCTCGGTACAGGGACAGGGAGACCGTGTGGACAGAGGGAGGCGCCCCAGGCGGCAGCACCAGGCTGCAGGTGATGAGCGGGACGCGGAGTCTCCCCCGAAGCCCCGGCGCGGGACGGACCAGCAGCCCGCGTGTCAAGCCGAGCACGCGCTGCTGCCGGACGGGACACCGCCCAGGTCCCGCTCTAACACCCGGCCGCGTCTGGGCAGCGCTTCGGCCCCGCCCCACTTCCCGGCTGGGCCGGACCATGACGGCCGGGCGACCCAGGCACGGACCTCGCCCGCGAACCCCACACCCGGACAGGGTGGCCAGGGCGGCGCCGGCCCGAGCCGCAGCCCAGGATCTCTCCTGAGACCCAGGCTCAGGCCGGCCGCCGCGCCAAGGCCCTTCCTCAACCCGCGCCAAGACGCAGCACCCAGGGCCTTGGCATCGGACGGCCGCGCAGGCTTCCCCTCCCCCTCCGGACCGCAGGAGCCTGTGCGACACCGGGCCGGACCCGGACCGACCGGCTCTCACCCGCGCCCGCCCGCAACCCAGCCTGGGCGCCCGGCACCGGCCCCCGCGGTGCGGCGGAAGGGCCCTCGGCGGCGGGTCTGCATCGGCTCGCTCGTCCCCAGGGGCCGTTTTCGCGCAGGGAGACAACGCAGCTCGCACAGGACTGGTACAAAACCCGAAACCGACCTGACACAGCGGCGCCTCTTTCCGGGGTACCGCGTGCCCGTCTCCAGCCTTCAGCACGAAGCAGGAGCGCGGCGCGGCCGGGTAAGGGCGGGACGGGCCCGCGACACCGGCCACGTGTCACCACGGGGGCAGCAGCCACGCTGAGGCTGCCGCGGCGAGACAGCGGGGCTGGAGGCCGACCTGGGGAGAGGGCTGGGGGTGGAAGGGGACAACAGTCGGGGAACGAAAGGCTTTGAAATCAAGAACGTGGATTTTCTTCAAATTACAGGACTTTCTTATACCTTGACTCACTTGCCGTGGATGGTATCATCTTGTCGGTGTAAGCAGCGCTTGAAGCGCTGCCCAGCTGGCCACGCTGGCACACGGCCTCGAGCCAGCACCTGGGAGGCCACAGAGGATCGCTGTGAGGCCAAGGCCGGCCTGGCTGCACCCCCGAGACTGGCTCAGAAACCGAGGAGGAAAAAGCACCCGGCCTGCGGCGGCTGCTTCACGGTGAGGGGACCCTCAACCCACACCCGCTCCTGACTCCCGTCCTTTGCGTGGACGTGGGCAGGACTCAAGGCCTGTCCTGAAGGGAGACAGCCCGATCCATGCACGGCAGTAAGGTGGCACGTCAGAAGGCGGGCACCGGCTCCCACACCTGCAAGGAGCGAGGGCGAAGCCAGGGAGGGCTTGGGAGATGTAAGCTGAGCCCACGGCCTGCTCGGCTGGGCCCCACAGGACTCTGCTCCCACGTGGCTTCAGCCACGGAACCGCGGCACCTTGCTCCCCGGCAACAGGTCACGCAGGGCATCACCACCACACTGTCCAGTCAGCTGGGCGCTTCAGCCACTGCGCGAGGGCCGGGGACCGTCAGGCCACCCGGAGCAGAGCCCCGCCTCCCAGGCCCGGGGCGCTGGGGCAGCGGGCAGCACACACGCGGCCACAGCTCTGAGCCCCAGCGCCACCAGGGAGCGGCACGGGCCGCGCGGCCCACTCCTGCCTTCGCCAGGCAAGGAAACGGTCTGTCTCCCGAGCTGTGACAGGGACGACCCCGCAGGGGCCCGCACGGCCGGTGACAAGTAAGAAGCCACGTCGCGCACGTGGAAGTAGCGGGAACGTTCTGTTCTTCCTCCACAGCTAAACCCTCCTGAACACCGAGTTAATTTCTGGGCACATCAGCTCAGACATCCTGTGAAGTGTGGGGACGACTCCCCCATGAAGACGGGTTTCCTCTCACCCCCAGATGAAATACAAGGGCGTGGACTGAATCATCTGTAAAAGCCAAGGATATTAGTCTTACCAAACACCTGGGATACAAAGCCACAAAACAGCTCCTTTTATTTTCTAATAAGACTAAATTTATTCAATATCCTAGTAAAAGTTTTGATTATAAGTATCCAACAGTATAAAAAGTACAAAACAGATTTGTAGGTTTCTAATATATTAATACAAAGTGCATGACTACATACAGTACATCCTACAGGCAAAGAGGTGGCAGGGGAAAAGAAGACTGTGGCTGAGGGCTAGTAATAAATAAATAAATACAGAAGTGGAGATGATCCATATCATAGTATATTCTACCACCAATACTGCAGCCAACATGTACAAAAAAGGAAACCATTTCAAACAGCTCGGGAGGATGTGATGCTGGACTCTTGCCATCCCTCGGAGGCCGCGCGGGCAGCACCACCTCGCTCTGCATGGGGCGGGGCCACGTGTGGCTGCTTCCCAAAAGGAAGAAACATAAAACGTTCCGATGAAGAGCTACAAAACCTTAGGGTGCCCATAAAAAGTGTCTCACTCCTTAATATACTATCTGAATTTTAAAATCCAGTTTAGAAATAAGCACTGAGTCATGTTAGCTTCGTAAGGCAGGAGGACGCTCCTCCCAGGTTGTGAGTCTGAGCTGTGCTATTTTCTACTTTCAGAATGAAGGCAAGAGTGTCATTTGGTTTGGGTCAAGTGAGAGGCTTTTAATGAGCATTTCAGAACTGAAGAACTCCACGCTCACGCCTACCTTGAGGGTCAGGAAGCCTAACTGGAAGAAGCCAGACCAAAACCAACCTGCTTAGCAATCACACACCTCTTCTTCCACTGAATTTTACTTTCAAAGAGTGAAAATGAAAACAAACCCTGAAAACGCTAATAAGGCAGAACTAGTCAGACACCCACTTTACACAGGTAAGACCTTCACAAAGGTCAACTGAAGTAATCCAGAGCAGAACCTGAATTGTGCAGGTTTCAGCGAAGACACCAGTCAGGTGACACAACAGAGCCAATCACTTACACCCTTGGCAAACTGCTACGGCATGTCGGAAGCACTGGCCCCTGCTCCGTCCGTGCCACCCTAAAGACAGGCAGGCGGCCTGCCGTGGCAGTGTGGGGACGCCTCAGCACTGCCCGGAGCGTCCTGCTTGCCCTACGGACTCGCCCTTCCTGGGAGGAGCCGGCGCTGCTGCCCTTTCACACAGTCTCCACCACACGTGAACACGAAGGGTGACACGGAACACAACAGACGACAAGCTACCTGTGTTGTTTTGAGACACCATGTTGCTTCGTGGCACAGGCATGTCTTGAGCTCCCAGTGGAGCTCAGTGTGGCTCACACTTGTGGAAATCCACCCTTGCGGATCGCAAGCATGGGCCGCCATGCCCGGCTGTCCTCTGTGTACTTTAAAACCACTTCCTCCTCCCAGGTATTTGCAGCAGAAAGCGCAATCTGTCCTGCATAATAATCAGTAGTACAGGTTTAAATCATCAGAACCTCGGCTAGACCTTAATAATTCAAAATTATTAGCAACTACCTCTAGGGGCAAGCCGTTTCCTAGTTACGACAGATTTATCACGAGGGAAAACAAGTGTAGCCAGCCATCTTAAAAAATGCCCCAACCACTGCTTCTCAATATAGAAAGACTAAAACTACATAAGGTTTATCATACAACAAATCCCATCTCTGTCCCCTGAAATTCCCCTATTTCATTCATTAGAAGGGGATTTTAAAAAAGACTTAAAAGAGCACTTTACAGCAGCATTCAGCTTTCCTATGAAATACTCAGCATCTTAAATATTATGTACACTTTCCTTTTAGTAAGCTAGACACTGGCTTCAGAGTTTGGTGGGACTGGGGGGGAGAACCCATTCAAAACTACCCTAGAAAATGTCTTTTGGCAGAATAGCAGGTATCCAGGTTAAAAACAGGAGATCAGTTGGTTGCTCCGGGTGGTCTTGAGTCGCTTCTGCTGCCCCTCTCCGGGCACCTCGGTCACCACTGCTGGGGGGCGAGCGGCAGCGGCGCCGGGCCCTGCTCCTCCGGCTTCTCCGCGGCGGCCTTCTTGCTGCTGCAGCACGGCTTGAAGAGGTGCGTGTCGATGAGGACCTCCCCAAAGCGGCCTTTGTAGATGATCCCGCAACATATTTTCTGTCTAAAGGGAAAAATGAAGAGCCCGAGTCGCGAAGAGCAGAAAAGTGAATGGCCAACCACACGACACAGAAGAAACCTGTGCCTGTTCTCATCAGTCTCGTCGGACCGCAAGGTGCTCCTGGTGCACCTTCCCCGAAGAGGACCCTGGGTGGCCACCAACCCGTGAGAGAATGGAAATTACCCAGGTCCCCTCTCAGGCAGCTGGGACTTTCTTAAATACGAGGAAGAAGGCATTTGAGTCAGCAGCCTGTTTCACACAGAGCCTCTGCAGTTAACTATTTCCTCCCAAACGTGCAGTTCTCTGACACGCAGCACAGCCCCCAGAGGTGAGCAGGGCTGGCCGTGGTTCCGTGTCGGTTCCGTGAGAAGAGCGGGGTGTGCTCCCTGTACACAGGCATCTCAACTGCCCACGGCCGCGACCACAGGCACATCCCTCCCAGGAAGCCACTGTGCAGGCGCTCGGCACCGCCGGCTCCGGGCGCTAGGGCCGTGGGGACAGACCTGCGGCACGGCGGCAGCCACCACTGGGAGCTGCACAGGAGCCATCTCTGCTTGAGGGTTTTCACGTCCCTTCTTGCCTTCGGTTCCCAGCTCTACTGTCCCTAACTCTAAATACCATCACAGCCAACCCCACAACCGACTACAGCCACCCCACACTGCAAGGCTCCCATGGGAGGTGACAACTGCTCAGAGAACTCAGAGTTGTAGGGCTCTATTTCACGCTCACGTACAATATTCTACCACACGCTATCAGTCTGACTTACCCACTCCCCCTGCAGTGCGTGACAAGCGCTGTGGCCACACGGCACGTGTCTGTGCATACATCCCGGGTTCTGCTGTCAGGACCCAGGAACGGGAACAACAGCTTCGAGCGACACTGCACACGCTGACTCCACGTGGCTGTCCCTGCTCACTGCTCTGACCAACATTCTTCACCTTCTCATTCTCCAACATCTTTTTTTTTTTTTTGGAGATAGGGTCTTGCTTTGTAGTTCAGGCTGGCCCTGAGCTCACTATGGAGCCCAGGCAAGCCTGCAACTCAGCAATCCTCCTGCCTCTGCCTCCTGAGTGCTGGGATGACAAGCGTGAGCCACCACGCCCGGCCCTCTCCAACATCTTTTTTTTGCGGTACCAGGGATCTAACTCAGGCCCTCATGCATCCAAGGTTGGTGCGGTACCACTTGAGCTAGATCCCCAGCACCCTCCAACATTTTGCAATTGGTATTTTTTTTAGTATTTACTGATCTAGTGCGTGTACAATTAAATTGTACTTCCTTAATTATCAAAACATTTGAACACTGTCACTTAATTAGGTGTTTATTACATGCAGTAACTTCCTCTTCTTTTGGCACAGTACTGGACATAAACCTAGGAACCTTTGCATTGAACTAAATCCTCTTCCCTTTTAAAAATCTTTTTTTTGAGACAGGGTCTCACTACGTAGTCGGCCAGCCTAAAACTCAGCAATCTTCCTGCCTCTGCCTCCCAAGTGATGGGATTACAAGTGTGAGCCACCACACCCGGCATTGTGATACATGGTACCAGATCGAACTCGGGACCTTGTGCTTGCCAGGCAGAAGCCGAAACCGCTGAGTTAAATCCCTGGCCCTTAAAATGTATTTTTCTGAGACAGGCTCTTGCTAAGTTGCCCAGGCTGGGCTTGCTCAATTGCCACAGCCTCCCTGTGCTGGGACTGTGGACACAAGGTACCACACCAACACTCAGCTGTTATTTCCTGCTCTTTTGCTCCCTTTATAGGAGTTCTGTCTTCCATATACGTGTTAGATATCATTGTATTTTGTTATGGTCTCACTCGATGAACTTAATTTGTAATTATAATGTAATCAAACCTGGTATCTTTTTTTTTTCTTAGTACTTTGTTAAGACCCTTACCCAAATCATTACTTTCTCCTTTAATGCATCTGGAGTTGCCTGTGTGTGAGGCAGGAATAACAAGTCTGCATACACATGATATGGGCTTATTTCTAGTTTCAGTACTCCATTCCACTGGCTTATTCTTTTATCCCTCGTCCAACAACATACTGTTTCGATTATATGTCTTGATTTCTCTCAAGGCAAGTACACCCACATCTTTTTTTTTCTTCTACTTCACTGTGCTATATAAACTAAATCTGGTCAAACTCCTCAAATATGTTTGGGTTTTGACTGTAATTATCATTAACTTACAAAACGATCATTTCATGATGGTCAGTTTTATATAACCATGAAAAGCATACCTCTTGGTTTTGTGCTTTGGTTCATTGTTTTTGTCTTCAATACTGAGGACTGAACCCACAGCCTTTGCACAGAGCTGCATCCTCACCCCTTTTTTTTGTATTTTTAATATAAAAATAAATTGCCCAGGTTGAACTCCACTTTCCAAAGTGCTAGGATTACATGTGTGTACCACACCTGGCTTGTTATTCAAGTATTTTAAGATGCTATTCATAATGTTATGTGACTACAAATGGTGATAGCTAACAATTCTTTTTTTTTTTTTTTTTTTTTTTTTTTGTGACAGGGTCTTGGTTTGTAGTTCAGGCTGGCCCTGACCTCACTATGTAGCCCAGGCAAGCCTGGAACTCAGCAATCCTCCTGTCTCTGCCTCCCGAGTGCTGGGATGACAGGTGTGAGTCACCACGCCCAGCATTGTATGTGGTTATTGGGATTGAACTCAGGACCTTGTGCTTACGAGGCAGGCGCAAGAACCACTGAGCTACATCTCCAGCCCGACAATTCTTTTTGAGACGGAGTCTCACTTGTAGTTCAGGCTGGCCCTGAGCTCACTGTGTAGCCCAGCAATCCTCCTGCCTCTGCCTCCTGAGTGCTGGGATGACAGGCGTGAGCCACCACGCCCGGCACTGTGGTATGTGGTGCTGGGTATCAAACATGGGACCGTGAGCTTATGAAGCAGATACCAGAACCACTGAGCTAAATCTCCAGCCCAACACTTCAGGATTCATTCCTAATCTTTCTTTTCTTTTGTGGTTCTAGGGATCAAGCCCAGGACTTCGTGCTTGCTGGGCAGGTGTGGTGCCACTGAGCTACATCCCTGGCCCTGATTTATTCCTAATTGTAATCACATTTCAGTATGACATTAGCCATGAACTCATATAATTGCTTGTATTTACTGTAAATACCAGTTCATCTGGGCATATTTTACTGCCTTTATTTTTCCCTGCAGTGTTAGAGACCGAACCTAGTCACTGAACTTTGCCCCCAGCCCTGTTCTACCAAATACCATACTTCTGTATTGGTCCCCTCTTTCTTTACATCATCGCTCTCCTGCTTTGGCATCTTTTATTTTCTCTTTGAATTTATTGGTACACTTTAGGTATTACATGATTTTCACATTCATCACTGAGAATTTGTACTGTACACCATGTATCTGGATTCTTATTTTTTCTCATCCCCCTACCTCCGTATACACTTTACCCCCTGTATACTTTGTTAAAAGTTTGTTTCCATTTTTCTCCTTTTCCTCCCTTCTTTGCTTTCCCCTTGGGCATCTCTGATTCGGAACCTACTCTCGCCCTCAGACAGGGAACGTGCCGTCCCTCGCGGTGCAGAGGACACTGCACGCTCCACCCAATCACCCCCGCCAACGCCAGCTGGCTGTCAGCGGTCACCGTGGGATTCCTTCTCTTTCTATTCATTTCCTCTGGGAGGGACCCGCGATCCAACTCGGGACTTGTGCTTGCTGGACAGCGGCTGTTCTGCTGAGGCCTCGCTCTGGTCCTCTCTTTCTTTTATAACTACCTCATTTTAAGAACTTACCTGTTTTCTGCCGTTTCCCTTCTTTGCTTGCACAGTGTCTCTGGGATCTCCTCCCCGCGCCCCCCAGGTCAGCTGTTCACAAACTTTGCCTTTACCTAAAATGTCTTCTGCCCTGTTCATACAACTTCCTCCACTGAAGATACTAAAGCACTGCTTTCTTTCTTCATTCATGCGTCTATGAACTTAGCTGAATATTTCTTGTTCCTTTGAAAATATTTGAATATTTTTTTTGGTTCATGACTGTGCTACATCACGAATACAATCATTATAAGGAACTGATACATATAATACCTATTTTTAAAATAATGTTTTCTCATTACCTATCTCAGATCTATTTTCTCCTTCCTACTCTAACTTTATCATGATATTTCTGGGTGAAATTTTTTTATTATTTTGCGTTTCTTTGATTTATTCAAGAAAATCCTAAACTATTTTCCTTTTGAAAATATTTTCCTTTTCTACTCTACTTTTGGACTTTGGGGTCACACATTTAAAAAAAAAAG